>SEYY01023039.1:0-2500 GCA_009176605.1 Armadillidium nasatum | reverse complement strand
ATTTAAAAGGGACTATACTGGTACACCACCTAGGAAAAGTATTGCTAATCAACAGTATATGCTACCACGACATGCTGACCTACAAATTAAAATTAACTATCTGCACAAAATTCCGAGGCCTACTATCGGAACGAGTATTACTGTTGCATGACAATGGGCGTATACATACACCAGCCAACACCGTTGAAACCATCCAAAACCTTGGTTTCCACTTGATGTTACACACTTCATATTGCCTAGTACTCGCACCTTATGATTATTACCTCTTTGAACTATACTTTAAGAGGTCGTCGATTTGCAACTGACGAAGAAATGCAGAAAGCGGTGCACGGATTTATATGCAACCAAAAAAGCCTTCCTCGCGAGAACAAGAAAGCTGGTGAACCGCTGTACTAAGTGCATTGAAACAAACAAGCAGATTATGTTGAAAAATAATGATTGTTAAAAACTGCTGACATATTCAGTTGACACACAAACAAATGAAATGTTTGCTTTGTTGAATAATTTTTTTAATTTTCTCTTTACCTTAATTAATCTTTGTGTGGGTTAAAATAAAACATGTATAAGTAAAGTATTCATTATATTATGTAACACAAAGATCATAGATCAAAAGTATAATATTAAAACATTCATTAAAGATCTTGAACTTGGCTTAAACATTTTGAATTAGTAATGATAGTTTCCGCTTTCTTCTTCTTCTTCTTCTTCTTCTTTTTTTTCTTCTTCTTCTTCTTCTTTCTTCTTTCTCTTCTTCTTTCTTCTTCTTCTTCTTTCTTCTTCTTCTCTTTCTTTTTTTCTTTCTTCTTCTTTCTTTCTTCTTCTTCTTTCTTCTTCTTCTTCTTCTTCTTCTTCTTCTTCTTCTTCTTCTTCTTCTTCTTCTTTTCTTCTTCTTCTTCTTCTCTCTTCTTCTTCTTCTTCTTTGGTCTCTTCTTCTTCTTTTTTTTTTTTTTTCTTCTTCTTCTTCTTCTTGGAAAACCATAGCTCTGGTAAGCATGATCCTCAGAAGAGCTTTGGTAGAGATATCTACAGGTTAAATGGGGATAGAGCTATTCCAACTGAAAAGGGGAAAATCTTACCTGGAAGTTTAAATAAATCTCGATGACTGGCATTAAAAACAACGATACAAAAAACATGATCTTTAAGAGATCTCTAGGAGATAGATTTTTGAGAGAAGATGGATAAGATACTGGCTCCTACTGACAAGGTAAAAACCCTACCAAGGAGAACATAGAGAAATATTTAACAAATTTATCAAAAATATTTTATTTATTTATGTGCAAATATGAGCAAAAGAATTTCAATTTATCTTCGGACTTTGCAAGTTTTTTTTTTAAAGGCAAAACAGATGAATATATATAATATATATATAATATATAATATATATATAATAATATATAATATATATATATAAATATATATAATTAATATAAATATATATATATATTAAAATATATTATATATATAATATATATATATATATATTATATATATATATATATATATATAATATAATATATATAGTAGCATAAAATATAATATATAATATATAAATATATATATAATAATATATATATCTAAAATATATTATAATATATAATATTATAATATATAATATTATATATATATGTATATAAAATATATATATATATATATATATATATATATATATATATAAAATATATAATATATATCTATATATTTAGTATATATATAATATATATTAATATATACATTTATAATATATATAAATATATATTAATATAATTATTATATATATATATATATATATATATTATAGATATATATTATATTAATATTATATATATTTATATATAATATATATATATATATTTTATATATATTTTATATTATATATATGTATATTATATATATATATATAATAATATAATATATATATTTATATAATATATATTATAATATAATATATAATATAATCATATATATATTATATATATATATATTTAAAATTAAATAGTTCGCATCTCACGGGCATTGCCCTAGTTCAACGGAGAGGACTTTCTGGAAGTATATTCTCAAAGGAATCGAACTAGCCCTCAAGCACTGAGTCACTCACCCTATCGTTTGAGTCAATATATAATATACTATAAATATATAGTATATATATATATATATATATATATATATATATATATATATATATAATAATATAATATATATATAATATATATATAATATATATAACTATCTAAATACTATTCAATTGTGTGTGCGTGTGTGTGTGCGTGTTCACGTATTTTGATACTTGACGTTTCCCATTTGAGCAATAAAAAACCATACGTCAGGATACAAAATGCTCTAAGCCGAAGAGAACGTAGATCATATGTAATACTGACGGCATATTTCAGGAATTTATAAAGAAATTTTGAACAAACGTTTTTAGAATTTGAATGTAAAAATCATAGCGCAATGGGCCCATAGTATCTGGGCTCTTTGCAATCGCCTTCTTTTCCTATATCAT
>SEYY01023038.1:57500-66298 GCA_009176605.1 Armadillidium nasatum | reverse complement strand
TACTACACCCCCTTCTCAAAGTATTTCATAGGGCCATTTAGAGAGTTTAAGTAGTACCAGGATGGCTAAAATCTTTTATGAACTTTTCTGTAAAATGTTCTAGTTTCTATTGTCATGGTGCGGCCCGTACCGAAATGTGTCTGTACACTTTGCATGTTACAAGGGCTTTGGTTTTGTCGATTCTGAATCTTGATTCTGAGATCATCAACTCTTCTGGGTCTAGCATTGTAAGGTCTTGAAGGTCCTGCCTGTTCCAAATTAGTGCATCTGTTGTTTTCTCCTCTATACCGGCCAGTTGTATGATAGTGTGATCTCCTAGGGGTTTCTTGAGGTTCTAAACTTGTCCTTTGATGATATCGCTTGTCCGGTCGTCCTCCTGTTGACCTTTGGGGTCTAACTCTTAACTGGGCCATTTGTTGTTCCAAGCCTGTTCTCACAAGTGTTGATTCTTCGATGGCACGATAGGACTTCCCTGGTTGTTTATTTAGGTACTCATGATGTTGCTTGAGTAATTTCCACCATTTGCCCACTGTGGCTCCTAGAAAATGTAGGCCATCCTTGGTGGAACCTTGAAAAGGTCTAACTGTATTTTTACCATGATTATACCTGTTTACCGTATTGAAATATTCCATTCGGGTGAGAGCTAAAGGTCTTGGAGTTAGTTTTTTATCCCATTGATTAAAGAATCTACTTATAAGATCTCTCATTTGTCGATTAAAACTGAGACTACATCGATATGGATATAATAATTTGACTTGGGTGGGATCTAATTTTTTGTATAGTTTGTTACGGTTATATATTCCAAAATTTGGGATAAATGGGACGGTAATTATAATCTGGCAATAAGCATACCTATCCTTCCAGTCCAAAAATTTAACTTTAATTGGCTCAATCAATGCATCCAAATCTAACTGATTATTCGGAACCATTATTTTACAACCTGAATTTTTCCACTCTATTAATTTGGTGAGTTCACAATGTAAACACATGATCACTATTATGTCTATAGGTTCTTGGTCCTCCACTACATTGTCTTCTAACACTTTGTCCACCTTGTTTAGGGCCTCTTTCATAGTCATTCCTGGAGTGCTGTAACGTACCAGATGTTTCGGTTTCCAACCGTCTGCGGTGTTCTGCAGTTCGGCAACCCGACTGTCTCCAATTACAACAACTCTCTTGGTTCCCCAATTCATGATCTACAAAAACAATAAATTCATTTAAAACAGGGATTAATTACATTAAATGTACTAATTAAATACTCTTCTGGAACATAATCTCCAACAATTTCTGTAAACCTGATAAAATTTTTTAAACATATCATAAACATAAAACTAACTTCTTTTAACATGAGCTAAAATAAACAGCATCGATTCTAAAATTAAAAAGTTCGTTGACACAGCATTCCTCATCTGAAATCATTATTAAAACAAACATATAAATTGATTACTTAAACAATCCAATATATTCATCTCTTACAAAACTTGTAACTTGCCAAGGATTCAAAATAACATAACTCAATTTTGATTTTCTTACCTTACTATTGACATTCTATTACCTTACCATCAGAATCCCGAAAAATCAAAAGACAAATTCGATACCGTACTGTTTCGTTCTAATTCTACCAGATCCTTCCATACTCTTGAAGTTCTTGCATCTATAATGGGAATTCCTCGACTGGGTCTATTGAATTCTAATTCTTCTTGAATCCACGGCTCCATATTATAAGTGGCATTATTATAAGGTATTCGTCTTTCAGCTTCGTGACTTGCCATTTGGTCTTTTGAATCTTGATTTAGATCTACATTATGTTGTAGATGAATATTATATTGGAATACCTTTTCCCAGTTTATTTTAAACATGGTTTGATGTTCTTCTGTAAACCCCTCAAAATCAGGTTGGGATGTATTACTCTTGTTGTCCTCTAAATCATTTTCTTGATTAACCTTTTTTAAGTTCTTCAGGAGTTTCATACCACTTTTTTAAATGTTTGTGATGTATTTTATATAATATAGTATTTCTATACTGATGTTGAAGGTCGTACATCACCCCGTTCTCATATGTTTTAACTACTTTATATGGACCATGGAATTTCTTAGCTAGTTTATTTTCTACATTATGACCCTTTAAGAATATTTTTCTTGAGGACTAATTCATCTAACTTGTAGGGTTCATAATCTTGTTGTGTCTTTCCCCAAGTCTTGTCATTTACTTGATTCTTTTCAACATTGTTGAGAAATATTGCAGCTGGTGTCTTTCCTAATTCTCTGTGATATGTGTGGTTGTATACAGCCACAACGTCAGGTAGATGTTCATCCCATTCTTCTAAGTTATCTATCATTCTAAACATATTTAACAATGTTTGGTTCACTCTTTCTACGAGGCCGTTAGTTTGTGGCATATTGGCTACAGTACAACGATGCTTAATTTCTTTAGTTTTGAGGAACTCTTCAAACAGATGATTAGTAAATTCTTTTCCGTTGTCTGATTGTATTTCTAAAGGGTCTTTCAGAAATGTTGCTATCATATTTTTAAATGCTTTGAGTACTGTATTAGCAGTTTTATCTGGTATAGCCACAGCAGATGTCCACTTTGAGTACATGTCAACAGCAACAAAGATATATTTCTGTCCTATTTTTGTTTTTGGCATTTCCATAAGATCTATGGCGACCACATCAAAAGGTTTTCTGGCTTGTACTTTCCAAGTTGGTGGTCTTTGTTGTCGAGCTGGTAATAATTTTCTCTGTTGACATTTTATACATATTCGGGTGACTTGTTCGCAGATGTTGCGAATATTTGGACTCCAGGTAATTTCTTGTATTTTCTTTATCATTTTATCTCTTCCCGGATGATAATGAGTCTTATGATAGTCAATGATTAAATCTTTTAAATCATTATACCCTATGAGTGGAACATCTTTCCCAGTTTCCTCGTAATACAAAATTCCATCTATTTCATGTACATTTTTCAAATATCTTATATATCTCTTTAAATAATTTTTCTCTTTGAGTCTTTGAGTTTGTTCTTGAACTGTATTATTTTCTTGTAAAATCTGTCTTAACTCTTGTAAACCTTTATCTTCAATTTGTCCTTTTTTAATTTCTTCTACTAGTTGTTCCTCATTTCTTGTATATTTTAATGTAGATCTTCTACTTGGCAATTCTTCGGTTTCCTCTGGTTTTGATCCCACCGTAGACTCAATCGTTATATCATGAGAATTCAAGCTTTCTGAATCAACTATGTCTTCCTCAGTATTTCCTTCACTCTCTTCCTCATCTTCAATCTCGAATAAGACGATCTCTTTCAAGAATTTCCGCCTCTTCAAAATCTGAGACAAACAAATTTATTTCGTCAACACAGCTTGTTACTCTTTCTTCAGATGTATTCTTCTCCAATAAATTAAAATGAACGCCGTGTATACTTAAGAGATGACATATCCTAGTACCTTTATCATTATATGACACCCATTGGTCTTTAGCATGATATATTTTAACTTGGATGTCGTATATACGGGCACAAGCTTCCACAATCTCAGAGCTGACCATAGTACCTGAGATATTCATTCGGTTCAGATTCTGTCTAGTTTGTTTAGTGTCCATTAACCCATAGGTTTTCAAATTATTTCTCACTTCATTGACCGCACGCTCACGGAGAATCTTGTGAGCTTTTTCATCATTAAATAAGAATATGGCTATTGCCACGAACAGGGTGTTTCCGCTGCCTTTAATTTCTTTTTCTTTAAATCCTACCGGTACTATATCTTCTTCAATTTCTATTTCCTCTGTATTTTCTGGAACGCATCGAGAGAGGAAATCGCTGATGTGATTAAATTTCCCGGGTAGGTATTTGATCTCAAAATCGTACTCAGCTAAATCTGTTAAAGTTCGGGCAATTCTTGCATTTACTCCAGCCATATTGTGCAAATAAGTTAGGGGTTGGTGATCAGACCAGATGACAAACCTTCGGCACATTAAAAATGTGCGAAACACTTTCACTCCCCATCTTAATGCGGCTAATTCTTTCTCTAGAGTACTATAGTTTCTCTGGGCGGATCCAAAACACATCGAGGCATAGGCTATAACTTTTCAGTTCCCCGTCTTGCTGTTGTTTTAAACAAGCTCCGGCACCTGTCCCAGATGCATCAACAAACAGTTCCAATGGTTTTTTACTCTCATAGTCCGGGAAGGCTAAAATTGGTGGTTCTACCAAAGCTTGTTTTAATCTTTCAAAGCTTTCTTGACACTCCAGAGTCCATTTTATACTCTTTCCTGTTGTTAACTGAGAGAGAGGCTTCATGAGTTTAGCAGCCTTCTGGAATATGTCTTCTATAGTAATTTACACTACCCAAGAAACTCTGAACTTGCTTTATGGTTTTGGGCACTGGAGCTTTTTGTATGGCCTCTATATTTTCGGATAATGGTAATATTCCTTCTTCACTAACTTCCTGGCCTAAAAATTTTACTTTTCTTCTGAAGATATTACATTTTTCCGGTTTTATTTTTAAATTAAACTCACGCAGTTTCTCTAAAACTTGACTTAGATTATTCAAATGTTCGTCAAAATTTCTTCCCAAGATCAAAATATCGTCCAAGTAGGCCATTACTTGGGTTTTTGAGAAATCTTGTATCATCAAGTTGACGAGACGTTGGAAACGTCGCGGGTGAGTTACAGAGGCCAAAAGGTAATCGTACGAACTCCAGATGCTTTGAAGATGTTGTAAAAGCAGTATATTCTCTTGATTTTTCATCCATGGGTAAGTTGTAGTATCCTTTGGTCATGTCTAGAAGACTAAAATAGGTACTGCCTTTTAAATTATAAATACAGTCGTTCACAGCGGGTAATGGAAAACTGTCCTTAACTGTCCTCTGATTGAGGGCTCTATAATCAATACATACCCTTACTTTGCCATTCTTCTTGATAATAGGGACAATAGGACTGCTCCATGGACTCTTTGATGGTTGTATAATTCCTTGTTGTTCTAATGTTTTTAATTCTTCGTCCATAAGCTCTTGCACCTTCGGATTAAACCGCCTTACCTTTTGACGAATGGGCTCATAATCATTCAATTTAATTTTGTGTTTCATTTTAGTTGTATAACCCACGTCATTATCGTCTTTACTAATGATATCTTTAAAATTTTCTAACGTTTTACAAACAATATCTTTTTGTTCTGAATTAAGGTCGGTTTGGTTCAATGTAAATCTTTCCTCCCAACTCAAGTGCTGATTTTCTTGTTCTTTCTCCACTTCTTGTTGTTCGTATATTTCTTTTAAAGTTTTTCCATCTTTTACTAATTCTATAGTTGTTACCACTAAATCTTTTGTATCAATCTTATAAGTTTCATCTCCCAAATTTATAACATTAATATAGGCTCTTTTCCCATTATTTACAGTATTTGAAATAAACAATCCATTCTTTCTAAAATTATCCAATCCTGCTATTTCAGTACTATATAATTTGGGTTCTTTAAAATTATTTGGCCACTTTAGTTCTATTTTATGTATGTATCCAGCCTTTATATGAGCATTCTTTCTTAATTTTAACTTGATGTTACTTATTGGGGCTGAATTATATCTAAAATTACATACAACAATTTCTTTCCCATTATCAGGCCTACATATTAATCTATTATTTTCAAAGTCAATTTCTAAAAAGTATTTTTTCAAAAAATCGATTCCAAGAATCATTTCATGTGTTATTTTTCGACTAATGATGAAACTTTCATGTTTTATTTGATATTTTCCTATTTTGAATGATAAATTCATCTCTCCTTCTGTTCCTTCTATATCTCCGTGTACTCCAATCAATTTAATATTTGTATCTTTGATTTCTTCATTTAATAATTGAGCGACATCATAACTAATTACATTGAGTTGGGCACCTGTATCTATTAAAGCTCTTATAATGGCTCCTTTTACATTTATATCCAAGTATAATCTTTGATCCTGTATCTTTAGGTGCAAGGCTTTGTCCTACTCCCTTAATTCCACCCTGCTCGGTTAAGGGGTTCTTTAGTTTTCCGGCTGCTTCCTGAATACATTCTTAAATTCCTCACAGTTCTTCATCAAATGGTTTTCTCCACAATAAGGGCATTCATATCTTTGAGCTTGTTCCCTCCTTTTCTGGTGGTGCTCTTCTTGTATTTTGCTCATTTTGTGCAGTACTTGTTGGTCGTTGTTCCTGTTTTTCAGGTCTTTCTAATCTATTGCCTTGTTCTCGGTTTCTTTCTTGAGCTATTCTTTTACGACAATCCTTAATCATATGACCTGGCTTACCACAACAGAAACAACTTTTGTTTTTCTTGTAGCATTCCGATTCTAGATGCCCTTCTTTTTCACAAAAATTACATTTTTTATCTGTCTTTTTATCAGTTACTGCTACTTGAACCTTTTCTCTCTCAGGTTTTCTTTCTGTGGTACTGTCTTTTCTTTCTTCTTTCTTATCAGGCTGATTACTACTAAAGCACATCTCTACATTGTCGGCTATCTCGATTATCCTATCTATACTAATTCTTGGTTCCGATAATGCAGCAAATTTTACTTTCCCAGCTGATTCTCCGCTAAGTCCTTCTAGTATTTTTATTTTCTTCATTTCATTAAATAACTCTTGTCGTGTATCTATCCCAGCTGCTTCTGCCAGTCGATCTAATCTCATAGAAAAATTCATTATAGTTTCATTTTTCTCTCTTTTTGCACTCCAATATTTTTCTGCTATTTTATCCTTATTTCGAGAAGCCTGATAAACAATTTTTCTGAGTTTTTCTTTAACCAAATAGTAAGGAATTCTTCCGCCATCGATGTTATTAAAAGAATCCAGTAAACTTCCTTCTAAATATTTACCCAGGACGCGACTCCATGTATTTACTACTTCCGGATAGGTATTATCGCAGTATGTTTCGAAATCTTGTAAAAATCTTTCAAAATCATGTCCCTCTTCTAGTGAATATTTCAAGGGTGGTGGGACTAGCCTTCTTCGATAATAGTAGTGACTATCCATCATGTGTTCAGGTGGTGGTGTATATTGTCGTCCTGGTGTATAATGCTGACTTGTTCCAGCTCTACTTGAATACTGGCGACTATTCATTCCTCTTTCCTGTTCTTGTCTTTGTTGTTGCTCTGGTGTTGATGTCATATGTGGTTGTAACTGTTCATTCATTTCAGGCCTCTCTTCAGGGATATCCACTCTAAAATCCATCTTGTTTATCTAATTCTGTTCAATGATCTTTTTAAATTCTTATTAAACTTTTATTCTTAGCACCAGGTATGTTAGGTGGCTAAATCCTGGTCTAAACGGCACCAAAAAAGTTATGTCGTAGTTATCAATTCTATTTATGTTATAATAAGGACCAACTACAACAAATATTTCAGAAATTGCGTTGTGTTTCCATTACTATTATTCAAGGTTTCTAATGATTTATTATCTTTTCAGATTAAAGGTCGTTCATCTACTTGATGTGAACTATGTTGATATTAGAGAATGAATTTCTGACTTATTATTTATTATTATATAATAAACAATCGTTTTGTTATGTTATATTCTTTATAACCTTATTTTAATTAATAAAAGAGGGTTTTATTTTCCTAATTTCCTACTTACTATAAACTTATACCTTCCGATATTATCATATAGTATTCACCAACACTTATGTAGTTCGATACTATAATAATGTTTATTAAACTGTTGTTTAATGTTTCGAATTGATGTTATGTCAAGATTAACCGTGCGAAATTGTTTCAAGTTAAGTGTGAATATAGTAAAATATTTATTAAAAATATTTTCTAAGTCTTTAGTGGATGCTATAATACCAGTAAACTGTGAAAATTAACTCGGAGTTTTCATCAAGTTGTATTAAAAATATTTATTAAAATATTTTCTAAGTCCTGAGCGAATGTTATAATAACAGTAAACGTGAAAATTATCTTTAGAAATTTATTAAAAATTTTCAATCAAGTTGTAAAATATTTATTCAAAATATAAATATTTATTAAAATATTTTCTAAGTCTTGTTTCGTTTTAATACAATAGCAAACTGTTTAAAATATTAAAAATATTATTTTTTAAAATATTTTCTAAGTCTGTTTTATCAAATATTATCAATAATATTTATTAAAAATTTTCTAAGTTGTTTCGTTTTAATACAATAGCAAACTTTTAAAATATTTCAAAGTTGTTTTTTAATTTATATCAATAATATTTATTAAAATATTTTCTAAGTCTTGTTTCGTTTTAATACAATAGCAAACTGTTTAAAATATTTCAAAGTTGTTTTTAATTTATATCAATAATATTTATTAAAAGATTTTCTAAGTTCTGTTTCGTTTTAATACAATAGCAAACTGTTTAAAATATTTCAAAGTTGTTTTTAATTTATATCAATAATATTTATTAAAATATTTTCTAAGTTCTGTTTCGTTTTAGAATAAGATTAAACCATTTAAAATAGTTCAGAGTTGTTTTTAATTTGAATCAACAATATTTATTAAAATATTGTCTAAGTTCTATTCAGTTTTAATACTAAGTTAAAGGATTATTAAATATTACTAATTTAGGTCAATTGGCGATGACAATTTAATAAATCACTCGTTATCTTACAAATAATCTACCTACAATATAAAGTATATTTTAACTTCTCTTAATCGAATAAAATTCGTTATCTATAACTAACCATAAAGTTT
Source organism: Armadillidium nasatum (assembly GCA_009176605.1). Lineage (NCBI taxonomy): Eukaryota > Metazoa > Arthropoda > Malacostraca > Isopoda > Armadillidiidae > Armadillidium > Armadillidium nasatum. The sequence continues at coordinate 57,626 of SEYY01023038.1, read as the reverse complement.
ACACAGGTCCAAAACAAAACCAAAAATCTTTAACTTAATTATGGTATAATCTAATGCAAAGCATATACTTCAAAAAGGAACAATTTAAACCAAAATGGTTTACTTAAACAAAAACAAAAGTTTATA
>SEYY01023038.1:37500-52500 GCA_009176605.1 Armadillidium nasatum | reverse complement strand
TTAATTTGGAGGGGCTGCAGCCCTGGAGCCCATATAGACGACACGCCACTGGTTATAACCTCAAAATTGAATACGTGAACAGACAAAATTTGATGAAGGTTTTCTATAATTAATCAATTACAATTTATGGCATGGTGTATTATTATACTAATCTCAATAACCACACATCACTATTCAACATTTACAATAGTTCCCACTATTCTAACAATAATGTAACATTTTCTCTATTTTCTACTAAAACAGAACGTCAAGATCCCCCATCTGGATTCGTGTCTAGAAAATCTTGATAACTTAAGTCAAAAGTAAGGTTTGCTATCAATCCCAAATTATCTGCATTAATAATCCACTTGGTCAGAAAACAACTACGGACCCGACCAGGGACCCAGCTAAAAATCAGGGAAAACTGGAGTTTGCCTGCCAGGGCTAAAATGGTAATGATACTTAATGATGGTGGATTAAATCAAACAAATATAAGAAAATTAAAATTTTTCTTCTTGTTTTTTCAATATTTTGTTTTCTCTTCTGCTAGTGAATGTTCATCTTTGTGTTTTGATTTTAGATGCCCCCATTAACATTCAGTTGAAAAATTTTTACTTGGGGCACTCGGAGGTTCTCTTCTAATTTCCAGGCTGCATATGTTGTTACATTTAGGAATTTCAAGCCTATCCTGAAACATTGTAAAGTACTCCTATACTGCTAGAGCTGATCTTTTAGCCATAGTGACAAAGTATAAACAAAATATTTTGAAATAATGTAGTTAAATGATACAAGTGTGATACACAGCTATAAAATAGCAATGATATGTATAAATACAGGTTATATTGATAATTTTATATTTATAACTTTTATTATAGAAAATCTGTAATTTTCTGAAATTTTATTACAAAATGCATATAATCATTAATTTAAGTGAATGTTGACTATTCTACTCCTTTATAATTAAAAAATCTCAATAAAAATTATATCTAATCTTAATAACTTAAAATTTCAGTGCTTTTAACCTCTTTACAAATTTTAGGCAACCCCATCCAGGTTAAGAATATTAGATATAAATTTAATTGTAAGGAAGGAGTAGAATAGGAAACATTTTATTAATGATAATATCCATTTTCTCAAAAAAAAATTTCAGAAATTACAGATTTTGTATAATAAGTTTAAAAAAAAAAAAAGAGTACAAAAATTTAAAAAAAAAAAAAATTTCTGATTCATAATAGTGATTCAACAGGTTAAACTAGGTAAGACCCTAAGGTAAAGTTTGAAAAAATGTAAGATATAAAATTTTCAACTTAACCTGTATATATATACACATCATTGTTATTTTATTGCTATGTAACAAACTTGTATCAATTAGCTACATTATTTCAAAATTATTATTTTGTTTATACTTTCAGTCAATATGATTAAAAGATCAGCTTCAGCAGTATGGGAGTACTTTACAATACTTCAGGACATGCTCGAAATAGCTAAATGTAACATCTACAGCCAGAAAACTAGAAGACCTCTGGCTGCCACAAATAAAAAACTTTCTCAACCAAATCTTTATGGAGCATCTAAAATCAAAACACAAAGATGAACTTTCACTAGCAGAAGTGGAGCGGTCAAAAGAGAAAATAAAAAAAATAAAAAAAAAAGAAAATAAATCATTTTTCTTATATTTTGTTTGAAAACTTTTTTTTTAATATTTGACTGGTTAAGCTAAAATTTTCAAAATATATGCATTTTTTCCTGAAATTCTGAGTTAATTTCGAGCATTTTTCTGAGTTTATAAAGGGTTGAAAGTTATTTGGACACAAAGTTGAAAAAAAATGAATAGCTGGGTCAAACCACTGGTCAACATGAGCTGAAAATTTAACTAAATAATCTTAGCCCCAATTTCTTGCATTGGTGGGAACAGAGTTTTGAATATCATGTATAGGGAAAAAGTTATAAGTACTAGAAAAAAAATTTGCAAAAATTGTACACTTCCAGAGAAAATTAAAAAAAAAAAAAAACACTTCCTACTAATTTCTTTATTTTAGGATATTGTGTAGAGGAGGGACAGGGCAACAACTTTTATACAATGCATTATTAAATGCTATTTGTTTGAAGCGAGATATAGAATCTCAAACTTTGGGAATTTTTGAAATTTGGTCAAAAATGGACCTTTTTGAGAAGCTATATCTAAAAATCAATGAATCACATTGAATAAAATATAAAGAGGAATTTGTAGCCACATCCCTCTTTTATACACTCACCAAAAATAAGAAATGTTATAGATGTATTTTTTTTTTTTTCTCTTGTCCGAAAAGGTGGATTTTTTTTTTTTTGATTTTTTTTTAATAGTTGGTCAGTTTTGGGCTTATAACATTTTTCTTATAACTCTGGAAACAAAACTCTGTTAGAAACTTCTGTAGCTCATAGAATTTTGAATATACAGTCCAAATTTCAGGTCATCCGAAGTGGTTTGGCCCAGGCATTCATTTGAAAAAGGGTCAAATTTTCCACAAAAAAAACTTTTTAACAGTTATAGACTCAGAAAGAAATGGACATTTTTCACTAGGAAAAAAGCTATATACACTGAAAATTTCAGAAGAATCGGCTGAAAATTAAAAAAATTTTCAAATTGGACTGTCCCCTTAAGTATAATTTGCTATTTTAACCCTAGCAGGCAAACCCCGGTTTTCCTTGATTTTTAGCCAGGGCCCTGGTCAGTTCATATATATATATATATATATATATATATATATATATATATATATATATATATATATATATATATATATATATATATATATATATATATATATATATATATAATATATATATATATATATTTTTTTTTTTTTTTTTTTTATAGATTATGATATGCACTGTCTATGCACTGTCTGTGCATAGTGTAACTACCAAAACTGGAGAGGCCCAGAGAAGTAATTCTCAACAATTTTCATTCTCGAGTTTCTCCAATAGAGTATCAGAATGGGAGGCCTTTCTTGTGATCTTTTAAGAATTTCAAAAGAGCTTTGAGTTAAGAGGCCTCCACCATTGTTGTTCAATTACATTTTTCTCTATCTATTCCATATTTTTTTATCTATGTGTATATCCCTTATCTTTTTTTCACTAGCCATTTACATTGAATTTAAACCCAGACCCAGAATTTATATTTTGCTCAATACAAAACCATGCACTGAGGTACAAATCTCTAGTTTGGGGAATGACTACATACATTAATGTCATTTAAAATAAACCAACTAAATAACCCCAAACATGGTCTTGCCACATATACAGAGAACTCCACACAGAAATATGTCTTTAAACATATTACAACTAAATATCAATGGAATAAAGAAAAAGCACAGAACTGCACAATTCCCTCAATAAATTCCACACACAGCACTATTTCAAGAAATTTAACCTACCACCTAACTTTCATCTGCCTAGACTTACAAACTGCATGACTCTGAATCATAAAACCAACCCCCCTCAATCACAGCCTTATTACCCTTAAGAACATAGAAACATAGGAAAAAGAAACTAAGCTACATGGGAAAATATTGAGACTGTCCCAGTTAATTTAAAAGTAAAGAATTTGTTATCTAATGACCTATGCAACATGCAACCAAAATAACCATACCAAAAGGTTTATCCAAAACTATAGCTCTAGATTTTAATAAAAATATAACACAAGCCATTTGAATAGGGTATTGTCATTCTACCAAATGCAGCTTAAAGGTTAAATTTAATAACTACAATCATCCATCACCAATGCCCAAAAAGATTGTAAAAGGCTAACTACAACCAGCCAATCAGGCTTAGTTATTATATACTATATGAAACCCAGATCATCCATACACTTATCCAGTCCTTTCTTGAATGCCCAATATTATTCACAAAAATATCCTATTCAAGAAACATTACTTATCACACTAAACTTATGAACAATGATCATACAGTTTTCTAACAATCAATCCAAATGCAAGTAAACATAACAAATATGTTTACTTGCATTTGAATTGATTGAGGGGATTGTTTGCTAATTCTTATTATTTTACCCGGTTGTCCACTGAAAAGGATCAGTAAATTGTAAGAACTTGAAAATAAAACTAGTCTTAGAAACATTTATCTAGAGTCAATTATTTGACAATGATATCATCAACCAGGAAAATTGGATTAAGTCGGCTGTCACTCTTTGTAAGAAAAAATGTCCTACAATCTATATATATATAGATGAGACCAACTGTTCAGATAATTTTCCAATAGTAGAATTTTTTCTATATAAAAAATTAATGTCTGCTATTGAACTCAAACCAGCAACCTTTAAGATGGCAAGTCATGTGTTAACAACTAGACCATGGCAGTTCAAAAGAAAATCGCATTGGAACTTCTCATGATCTACAGTGATGACATTAATTCCAAATGACTCCCAGAACCACAACTCAAAGGGCAATGAGGTCAAAGGTCGAATTCATCACTCACAGACAGTTATATAATAAAGTTTTAAAGTCTGCTAAAACTCATAGATTTTCTATATAGAAAATTAATGTTTGCTAATAGGCTCGAACCAGCAACCTTTAAGATGGTAATCTTGTGTGTTAACCACTAGGCCATGGCAGTTCAAAAGGATATTGCGTTGGAAGCTGCTCATGATCTACAGTCATGATATCAATCCCAAAGGACTCCTCAAACCACAACTCAGGCAAAGGGCAATGAGGTCGAAGGTCAAATACATCACTTGATGATAGTTATATAATAAAGTTTTAAATTCTGCTGAAACTCTGTGAGGGTTTAAGCAGCACTTAAAACTTTATTATATAACTGTCTTCAAGTGATGGATTCGACTATAGATTATGAGCAGTTCCAATGCAATTTCCTTTTGAACTGCCATGGTTAATGCACAAGACTTCCCATCTCAAAGGTTTGCTGGTTTGAGTCCAATAGCAGACATTAATTTTCTATATAGAAATAGTTTGTGAAAGTTTTAGTAGACTTTAAAACTTTATTTTATAATTGTCTGTGAGTGATAGATTATGAGCAGTTCCAATGCAATTTCCTTTTGAACTATCATGGCCTAGTGGTCAATGCACAAGACTTACCATCTTAAAGGTTACTGGTTCAAGTTCAATAGCAGACAATTTTCTATTATATATATATATATATATATATATATATATATATATATATATATATATATATATATATATATATATATATATATATATATATATATATATATATACTGAAGCAATAATCATATCTAAGCTTTTAATTTTTTTTAGTTGAGAGTGCTAGCCAAGTTAGGCCTATTCACTGGCTGTATGAGAAGATTTATCCTTCAACTCCAGGTTAGGCTATCAAACTAGTTTGTTAGATCTTATAAATTATTAAATCTAACAAACTAGCCTGACTTAATCTAACCTTTACTTGAAGGGTAAATCTATACTTACAGCCAGCTATTACACCTAACCCGGTGAAAGCTGGCTCTTTCAGCACCTATAATAAAAAAAAAATGCTAATATGTGAATATTCTGCTTCAAATATTATATATATAATATATATAATATATATATATATATATATATATATATATATATATATAATATATATATAATTAATTAAAAAAAAATTTTACATTAATTTTATAATTTATAGAAAAGTTAAAAATAACATATTTTACCATCTTTTCATTTCTTAATGGCAATATCTGAAAGTTTTCAAATACAAATTGAATTAACTAATAATAGATAATCAAAAGACAATCATTTTTTTTTTAGAACATTCTTTTTGAATTAATTTTTATTTTTTATTTTTTTTTACTTTTCTGAACAGAAATATGGTATGTGCAAAGCATTTAAGCATTTTTTCTTTATATTTTCAATATAATAAAAAATACCAACTCATTGTAATAGACTAAACTATTACCACATAGAGGAGTTTGTTAAATCTTACAAACTGTAGTTTATTAACTCTTTTTATTCCCTTAACAAACAGAAACATCCTCAGTCTCAGAGCATCAATGTAAGTCTTGATATTGAAATTTTAATGTATTTAATTTTTTTTTTTTTTTGTTTGTTTGTTGCAGAAGTAGTGAACTGGGTATCATTAGGTTTTCTTCAGTTTATTTTCAATTATTGTGAGTTCATATCCTCTGCTGTTTAAAAAATATTAATTTCCTATAAACAATTATCCTTGTCCTATTTAATTGGTAAGGTAGGAGTTAAAAATACAGAAATTTGACTTCGTTAATTAGGCCTTATGAGCTATCGCTAGTAAAATAATCTTACCTTATCACCCCTTTTCACTTTTAGGCGGGTTATTTCTCCAAACTGGCTTAAAAATTTTCTTAGATTTTCTTCATATAAACCATGTGGAAGATTTCCAATATAAACTATCCCTTTTGGTTCATCCATTGTCTATAATGCTATTGGGCCTAAAGGAAAAAAATAAAAATAGTTCCCAAAACTTGAATTTTGAAGTTAACTCGATTGATTCCACAATAACATTGATAAGAACTTATACTTTAATATTTTTTTACCTGCTTTGAATCTAATATAACATTTGCACGTGCAAAGAAATTTGTAAACTAAAGTTAACCACGGTAAATATCCTTATACAATGAGTTAACGCATAGAAAGAAACTCACCAATCTTTACTACCGCTCGTCCGCTGCAAGAAGGTAAAAAATAAATAATGTAAGAACATAGTCTAAACAGGACAGGTGGATGCTTAGTTCCATAGTTAAAGCATAGTAAATAGATATACCGTTGTTAAAGTCAAAGACTTATTGAAAATTAGAACGCTGTAATAATAATTATAATAATAATAATAATAATAATACGAATTCAATTTGTAAGCTGTACTAAAAAATTAATTAACAAAAGTTTTGCTTTTAACAAATTATTAAAATAAAAATTTAAAAATTTATATACATGTTCTACCTATTTCTTTTCTTATTTTAATAATCTTATATAAAAACAGTATATACTTTTACTATTTCATTTATTTATACTTTCATCTATTTTTCAGTTTTACTCATAATGGAGAAATTCTATAAAATTCTCCATCATAAGTTTAAAAAGTTTTTTTTTCCAAAATTGTTTTGATACATCTTTAGTGTGGCATCAGTGACACGTTACCACTTTGGGCACTGCACTGTCATCTCATCTTCAGGCACTTCAAACTTTTCAAAACCTTTATTGAAAACAGCGTGGTTTTTAAAGTATTTCAAAATGTAATAGTTTTTATATTTTCTCGTAAATCAAAGTCTTAAAGTTAATTTCGTGAGTTAATGTATTTTATTTTCTTTAAACTTTACTACCGTAATCATTCAAATAAATCTAGTACTTTATCTCTAACATTCTTAAATATATAATTGTACATAACAAAAACTCTATATACTTTTACTATTCATAATGGTCTATTGAATATATTTTTATGTATATTTTAGTTTTCACTCATTATGAAGAAATTATATTAAATTCTTCATCATAAGTTTATAAGATTGTTTTCACCAAAATTTTTCGCCATTATATTTTCTCATAAAACAGACAGTTTAAGTCAATTTCGTAAATGAATTGAAATATTTTCTTTTCCTTAAATTTTACTACAATAATCTATCGTTTCTAAATATATATTTTAATTAAGGAATTTCGAGAGCCAACAGCATAATTCAGCTGCAAGTTGTTTTAATATAAATAAATTTCAAACAGCAACATTCTTCGAAATTAATCATAGTATGTGTAATAAAATATTTTTTTGTATCACCTTAAAATTCAACTCTTCACTTTCAAATTCTTTTTAATTCATTTGAGTAGCAGTTTATTTCAATAATATATTGCCAGAGGATCGGATTCTGAATCTTAAAAACGCTAAGCCCTTTTGCCAAATTTGTACTGAGTTGTAATAAAAAAAATTTCAAATAGCAAATAATTGTTATTTTTACAGTTAGAAATTTTTCTTCAAATATGTACTTCGATTAAAAGCAACATTTATAAACAAATAACTTATTCATTTAAATGTTTATTAAAATAATTTTAGCTTTCAATTAATTTATATGAATGTTAAATTCCTATTAATGTAAAAAATAATTGTGAAGTTATATCTCTGATAGGTTGTCATATTGCAGAATAGTGACTTATTACATATTAAGGATGTTACTATATGAATTAATTAAAAATTAAATTTTCTGAATTTTTGTCTTAGAAGTATTCCGTGGTCAGACTGCACTTTGGTCCCCTTAAATATTTATAAAACTACTAAACGTACATTAAAAATTATAACATTTTTGAAATCCTTGAAGAATTGTGATAAAGAAAATAATAAAAGATGGGAAAATAAGTTAAAGGAAAAAAAAATTCTTTTTTGTACGATAATTAAGGAAAAATCTGTCATTATTATTATTATTATTATTATTATTATTAGTAAGGTTTTTTTTTAACGAACTCCTTTCGACTTATTTAACCTGACGACCGAAGATTGCCGTTGGATTGTGGCCTAACCGATAGCTGGAATTTTGCCGCAGGATCGTAGTCTACTGCCATTTTACACAAAATATATATATATTTTACATTTTTGTTACAATTTTCTATGCACTAGCCAAATTTATGCAAACTTCAAATTCTCGGAATTTAACTCATAAAAAGACTGCCAGACGTACGATGACTTCCATGGCTTTAAAGTACTATAAATTACGTAGTTATTAAAATTAAAATGTTTTTTTTTTTAATTCCCAATTTTTCCTTATCAAAATTCTTCAAGGATTCCAAAAATGTTATCCTTTTTAACGTACGTTTAGTAGTTTTTTAAATATTTATGGGGACCAAAATGCAGTTTAGCCGTATTCCGTTAATTCGATTCATAAGCATTGTTAGAAATTAATTTAGTAAAAAGAGAGAAAAAACTGCCAGCTGTATAGTTGTTTTATTTAGACTTAATATCAATTCGAGGCATCGCTCCAAGGGGTCTGCGAATGCGATCAATTTGAGTTCGAGGCGAGACAACCCAATAAAAAACAAAAAGTAAGTTTCGATGCCTCAAAAGAGATTGGAAAGCTTCTTTAAAAAATCTGATAAAACTTATGCTTTCAAGAAAAACTTTTGATATTAACTTTTGAAACTTAATTTTTAAAAAATTATATAACGAATATTAATTATCGTAGAAATTTAGACAATATAAAAACTTTTTGAAATGCAATCAATTTACCTTGTTCTCTCCTAGAAACTGTTTGAAATATAATGTAATGTATATTATATATATATATATATATATTATATATATATATATATATATATATATATATATATATATATATATATATATATATATATATATATATATATATATATATATATATATATATATATATATATATATATATATATATAGAAGAGAGAGAGAGAGAGAGAGAGAGAGAGAGAGAGAGAGAGAGAGAGAGAGAGAGAGAGAGAGAGAGAGAGAGAGAGAGAGAGAGAGAGAGAGAGAGAGAGAGAGAGAGACCCTACTTGAGAAATATGTTGAATTTCAAAGAGTAGACACATCTTAAATCAGTTTGTTTGTCTAATTTAAGCTGCTCCTGGATTTCGGTTAATTTGCTAATCGCTAATGGAGAATGATTAAAGTGTGAGACTATTTTTCTGCTAATTGCAATTATTATTGCTCACAGCCTTTTGCGAAAATATTGATTCATTTACTGAAAGTTGCAATGTGTGTATGAAACATGATAGTGACTGTACACCACACTCCCTCATACCACCAACCATATTTGCGGCGGAATCTCGTAGTACAAGAAAAATTTTGTTGGTAATCTTATGCTCATTCAGAACAATGTGTAGTCGTTCACTTATTATTTTAGCTGTATGTGAACCTGGGAAAAGAGCAACTCTAAGCACAGCTCTACATTGTTCAAACTCATCTGAAAGCCAATGGCCTGTCACACTCAGAAATGGAGCATTATTTGTTGAAGCTGTCCAAATGTCTGTGGTCAAAGAAAGAACTGCTAATTTCATCGAGCGATGTCTGAATTTTTGCTTTTACTTTCATAAATATAACCAGGATTATTTTGTCTGAAATATTTTCTTGATGGAATTCTGTAATTAGGACAGAGTTTTGCAATAAGCCTTTGGAATCCAATGTCAGATGTTAAAGAATATGGTTGAATATCAACAGCTATCATTTCTCCTATCAAATAATGTATTTCTTGCGACTGGTGATCGTTAATATTCCAAATTTTACTCTTTTCTAAAACTGATTGTATAGTTGGTTGAACTTTTTTTGGAGGCTCATAGTTGCTGCAACTTGCTTCTGAAGTACTTGGCTGTGACCAATCATATTGCCTTTTCAGCTTATCTGTTTCAGCTTTTGCTTCATCTGAATGAATTTTTCTTAATGTGGTTCAACATATTTGTCGTTGTATAACTTTTTGCAGATTTGCCACCTCTTGATATGGTGGCTTTACATAATTTACAAATACATTTACTGTTATCCTTAGGATGAACATCAAAATACTTCCAACAATAACTGGTTGACATACTGCTTTCGTTATAAAGTGTAATTAATATTTAATTATTTATATTTCTATAATCGAGATTCTAGAATCTAGAGTTATCTTTAAAGTTTTAAATTTTTATTTTTTAATATATCTGAAAAGTAAGCAATAAAAATGATTTGCATTGATAATGAAAACATGCATAGTTATTAGTAATAAATAATAATGTTGATAACTGCTTTTTCTCAGTATTAATTTAAATTAATAATAAGTAATAATTTATTATTAATTAATTAATAATAACTCATTACTTATTAGGTGTCATTGATGAAAGACCGATTAATCGGTAATCGGCTACGTGGCTTATCGGTGCACCCCTATTCCTTGCAATAATTGTGCCTACTTCGCATTTTCAAGAATTCAATTTTCAGAGTTAAAAAAATCTTTAGCAAAAAAGAGAACGCTCTTCAAAATTATTGATTCAACACCGTCACCAACTTTAAGAAATGATGAAATGCAAAATATTAAAAAATTATTTGAAACAAAATATTCAAAAGTATATTAAATAGGTAAAGGAAAATTAGAGTCTATCAAAAATTATACTTTAATATATATATAATATATATATATATATATATATATATATATATATATATATATATATATATATATATATATATATATATATATATATATATATATATATATATATATATATATAATATATATATATATATATATATATATATATTATTATTATATTAATAATTAAATTATTATATTTAATAAAAAAATTATTAAAACGGGACCATCATCTCAAAAGCTTGTGTTTGTATGTGTGTATACAAGAACACTTTGGTATTTAAATCACCAGGATCTCTTACCTACTCTCCCCATTACGATCAAATATCAAACATCCTTTACACTGGCGTTATACAAAATAGAAAGAAATTCTAAATGCCCACAGATTCAATCTGCTACATAAAAAAAAAAGGGTATTTGTGAATGGGTATAGTTCACAGTGATTTTTTTAATCAAATATAGAAAATTAAAGGTACAAGAAAAATTTGTGGCACACAAGTAAGGCCTATATATATATATATATATATATATATATATATATATATATATATATATATATATATATATATATATATATATATATATATATATATATATATATATATATATATATATATATATATATATATATATATATAATATATATATATATATATATATATATATATATATATATATATATATATATATATATATATATATATATATATATATATATATATTTCGCCTTGAATGTTAAAATATTTACATAAACAAAAATAATAACAAGTTATTCCCACATGTCTTTTTCGTCTTTGTTTACTATATGCTTAATACTTGTAAATAGTAATAATAATAATAATAATAATAATAATAATAATAATAATAATAATAATAATAATAATAATAATAATATAGATTAAAAACTTAATTTTATTATCGTTTAATTTTTTTTTTAATATAGAAATTATTTTGCATTCCTTGCTATGGTAAAAATATTTTATTACTACCACAATATTTCAACTAATAATAATAATAATAATAATAATAATAATAATAATATGTAACATCATCAGTATTTGTGTTCTCAATTTTTGTATTTATAAATAAATAAAAAACTGACCTTTTATTTTGATCTGGTTAACAACAATGGCAGCGTAAGTAGTTAATAATATATAATAATAATAATAATAATAATAAATAATAATAATAATAATAATAATAATAATTATAATAAGTATATAACCAGAATATATATATATATATATATATATATATATATATATATATTATATATATATATATATATATATATATATATATATATATATATATATATATATATATATATATATATATATATATATATATATATATATATATATATATATATATATATATATATATATATATATATATATATATATATATATATATATATATATATATATATATATATATATATATATATATATATATATATATATTATATATATATATATATATATATATATATATATATATATATATATATATATATATATATATATATATATATATATATATATATATATATATATAATATATATATATATATATATATATATATATATATATATATATATATATATATATATATATATATATATATATATATATATATATATATATATATATATATATATATATATATATATATATATATATATTATATATAATAAAATATAAATATAATAAAAATATATAAAAAATTATTAAAATATATAAATAAAAAATAATATATATATATAAATAATATAAATATATATATATATATATATATATATATATATAATATATATATATATATATATATATATATATATATATATATATATAATATATATATATATATATATATATATATATATATATATATATATATATATTATATAATATATATATATATTATATTATATATATATATATATATATATATATATATATATATATATATATATATAATAATAAATATATATATAAATATTAACATAAAATTTTTTAATAAAATATATAAAATATTTTATAATAAAATATATTATATAATATATATATATATATATATATATATATATATATATATATATATATATATATATATATATATATATATATATATATATATATATATATATATATATATATATATATATATATATAATATATATATATATTTGGAATGTTTTGCATAGTGTACAAACATTTATGACTTTACATTTATACAAACATCAAAAACATATAAAAACTACATTTATTAAATAGCATGTAAATATATATATTTAAAATAAAACACCTACATTTAAGATAAAATTTATCAATTTTTCTTCTTTATTACCAAACTTTGATTTTTCATTCGATTGGTGAAGTACAATATCACAATAAAGTCAGAAAGAACAATTAAAGGAGTAACCAAAAGTACCCAAAACGGTGACGAATGCCATTGGTTGGATTCGAAGAATTCCCTACGTTCTTCCATATCTACCAATACCCCTTTCAACTGCTGGAAAGAGGCTGAAATTCCGAAAATATGAAGCAAGTTGTGTGAATTTCCGAAAAAATCGAATTTTCCTGGAATGAAACGTTCGGGAATATGAGTAGCATAAAAAAATGCAGCGAGAAAAACTCCAATAAACTGACGACCGTGATAAGTGAGGGATGTAGAGGCTGCTTCACTTGAAAATAAATATGCAAGATAACGCCATAATAGAGGTATAGAAACCCAAATATATGGAATGACGAATGCTGATAATCGAAGTGCTTTACATGAAGACCATTCTTGCGGAAATGTTCGAGACAAACAAGTCATTACAGTCGTTAGAATGGAAATTACTGCTGCGACAGGTATATAAATAGATGCATATGTCGAGTGTACCATTGCATCTGGAATCAAATAATTATAATATAAAAGAGTCGCACCCCAAGAATATAAAGCTAGAGTAGCATAATCCATAAAGAAGCAAACGTGAGTAGCCAGAAGCGAGAGACAGGAAAAGGCGTGTGCAAGAGAGCTCATAAGAGGATATACGCATAGCGTAATCATATAGCACACAAAAGGTAAATAATAAGGATCTGATCCTAATGGCATCGTTTGAAAAAATGTGTACAAAAGCCATATTAAGTAAACTGCGGGTAGAATATGAGTCCAAAAATTCATAGTTTCATTCGTATATCTGAAAAGTGTAACTATGGCTTGCATTACCGAATTGTTTTCTCTTCTGTAACCATGAATAATTCCTAGTTCCCTGAGAGACTCGTCTACATCGTCATCTTTCAGACAATGGACCGTTTTGGCGTCCAAAGCATTTTGTGCCATTCGAAATACGAAATTCGATCCTGGGAACATTCTTATAAAAGCTGAGCCTCTCTTAGAAATTGCTCGGGGAGCTTTTAAAATCGTGCCCAGAGCTAAGGCAAGAGAGTTGAAATGAGTAAGAAACGGTACATCGTGTTGAAAGGTGTTGATGCCCGTTATTTTTTTATTCAGATTTTGATCCATTTGTGCAGATTTAATTCAATTGCTCTGAAAAATAAAATCAGAATAGTAAAAACTCAAATCACAGTAGTAACAATACAAACAAATTAAAAAAAAAAATAATAATAATAATATTCTAATCATGTTTATTACAAGGTAATAACAAAGCTTGTAATGTTCACTGAATATGATATGAATTCGCTAGCTTCCATTAATATTTTATATTTATAATACCCCTTGATATATATATATATATATATATATATATATATATATTATATATATATATATATATATATATATATATATATATAATATATATATATATATATATATATATATATATATAATATATATATATATATATATATATACCGGGTCAACTGGAGCCGGTTCGAGTTAAATCCGAACAGTTTGTTAAAATTTTTGCTCATATATATTATAATATATATATATATATATATATATATAT
>SEYY01023038.1:25000-30000 GCA_009176605.1 Armadillidium nasatum | reverse complement strand
CGAATCCTGAAGAATTGTAGCCATTCCAATCCTTCTAACTATCTTTCTATGACTCTCACTGTATTCTGTCTAAAATCTTTCAAATTTCCTCAACTTTCATTTCCAGGATTATCTGAAATCTCATATTCTCTCAGGTCATCAGTTTGAATTTCGAATTTCACCACCCTCGCAGCAAAAGGAGTGCCATGCATTCATTTCAATTTTGGGTGAATATTGAAAACTCCAGGCTGGTCGTTTCCTTTTCTTATATTTACTTTTTAAGTTTGAATTTTTTACTTATATTTTACTTTATTTAATGTTGAATTCAAATAAAGAAATATCAAGTGAAATTATTTCGAAAGGTGTAATGAGGGAGTGTCCTATTTCGTAAAGAACATTCTAACTGCATGGAGATCTTCTTTCTCCTTTCTCTGATTCTTGGTACTCTGTTATACGGCATTTCTGTGAATCTTTTGCTGTGGCACTACACATATTAAAAAGCCTTCGACATAGTATCGACACAAAGCTTTGATTTCTAAACTTCCCCGTTTCGGAATCTATCCTTCTCTCTGTGGCCATCTGTTTGATTTCCTTCCCGATAGATGTTGTGGACGGCTACCATTCATCCTTTAAATCTGTTATAGTAGAGTTCCTCAGATTTCACCAAATATTTTTGTTTTTCATTACTGACTTTCTATCTATCACTTCAACACTAATCCACACCTAAGCCGATGACTCTACCCTTTTATTACTCCTTTCATTTTGAAGTCAGTCCCACCCAAAAACAATCAATTATTTTTAGGAGGATAGCTCTGGAGCAACTGACCTCAGATCGTTCTTGAATTTCTTAATGGAGCAGAGAAAACAGTTGTTTTCAGCAACTCAAAAACTCAGTTCCTCCATCTTGGGAGAAACGTTCTATAAAGTTCTCCTCCTTGAATAGGGCAATGCCCGTAAGATCCAAACCTTATATATATATATAATATATATATATATATATATATATATATATATATATATATATATATATATATATATATATATATATATATATATATATATATATATCGTTCTCATTCCTTGGTATAAAATCATCGCAGTTGACATTAAGTTAATAAGGAAGCATCTGGCAAAAAAAATATAACGTAGAAAATACTGCACACGAGTATATAAGATTTTTTGGCATACACAAAATAATTCATGCACACTCGGATATATATATATATATAATATATATATATATATATATATATATATATATATATATATATATATATATATATATATATATATATATATATATATATATATATATATATATATATATATATATATATATAAATCGGCTGCCATGCACATGAAAGGCTCATGTCAAGTCCCCCCACCCCCAACTTCTGTCTGTTTTCTTCAGGAGTTGGAGAGAGGGGTTAACTACCTAATTGTCATTTTATGTTCTTAGCACCAACGGTTTTTGACCCGTTTTCATGCCAGTACATTAAGAATTAAATAATTAGTGTTATTTTTCGATACGTCAGTGCTTAATTATATATATTTTTAAAAGATTTTTTGCTCATTGATATTTTTTTCTCTCTCGTACGCGCGCTCACTTTCACACACACATTGAGTGTCGTAATTAACTAAAAGTAACATATAATTAATTATTAGGTACTACATTACAACAGTAAAATTTATTAAAGTTCTTACATGTCGCTTATAAGAAATTTGTTAACAGAGGCAAAGGTTATCATTTCTTCAAAACGAAAGAGTTCACAGTTAATTAATATAACAGTACGAAAATAAATAATTCTCCTTCCTTTATATTCGCATTTAATTAAAGGCGTTTCCCTCGACGCGAAAGCGATGTTCGCCACTGCAGTTGCCTAGATATCAAGTCGATGTTCGCAAGTCGCAAATTGAAAAGCAGTGTTTCTAAACGACAAACTATAATCAATTGCCAATTTTTTGTCAAGAGTAGATCAACTGATGTTCTGCCCTATAATGCTGTGAATTTCCATTTTCAATATGTATAGCCACTTTAATTAATATTTCAAATGTATTTTTCCATCTTTGAAATTTTGTTGTGGCATTTGTATTTGTCTCCGTGTTCGGGAAATACTCCTCCTAAAGCAGTCACGATCGCGTAGAAGAGCCGAAGTGCAGTCTGGTCGCGTCATTGCGTATCGGAATTCGGAATTACTTATAATAGTAACCTTGTACAAACAATTACAGGGTCGTGATGGCAAATGAGGATCGCGGTCGCGTTTTGGAAAATACACCTTTAATATTCTAGCAAAAGTGTTCATAACTTTTGACTGTTATAATTATGTGCTACAGCAAATTTGCAGCTGGCAACGCTGACAAACTAGTGACGGAAACTGAGAAAAGAAGTCAGTAAGCCATGGACCAATAAATGAATGATAAAGGATGTAAAAAGCATATAATCAGAAAGATAAACCATTCAAATTACGTAGCACATTTTCTACTTGTATTTTAATGACGCTAAATAATGAACAAATTTCTATAAAAACTAATAATTTGGAATATACTTTAAAAAAAAAAAAAAAAGTTCAAATTTTCAAATATCATCATCAAAATTTAACGAACGTAACTAGATTGTCATTCCTGCCTTAGTCGCATAGCAACTTGATTTTAGGCGTTTTCATTTTCCCACGCATAATAACTATTACAACTAAGGAAAAAGAATTTTTCCTGGGTGAAGGCCCTCATTGGTGAATAATTGCCAAAAATTACGTTGTCAGTTTACTTTTAACAACCTGCTCATTGTATGAACGCTACAAGGAGTATCATTATAGTAGTATCACGTAATTTTGAGTTTTAATTCTTTACTAATAAAAATAAATGATATTTTTGTTTCTATTAGTTACTGCTTAACACATTATATTCACATTTTTATGACATGTTTAATTATCTCTTAGCTTGAAAAGTTACGAAATATATATATATATATATATATATATAATATATATATATATATATATATATATATATATATATATATATATATATATATATATATATATATATATATATATATATATATATATATATATATATATATATATATATATATATATATATATATATATATATATATATATATATATAACACGCTTTTACAACTTTATAATATAAATATGGGACTTCCATAGTTACAGTCTTACTTTATCATACATAACCAAATATGCCATAAAACATTGCTTTGAATAAATAAAAATACACAAGCCTACGACGTTGTTTTCTTAGTTATGTAATAAGAAAAAAAATACGTTTTATGGAAATTTTAAGAAAATTTCGTCAATGAAAAAATCTTATTTTAATACTTACAATTAAAAACAATATTTGTAATCCTCAGCGGCTATGCATAAAAAAAGGAAAATTTACACCAACTTCCTTAACAACTTTTTCAACCAAAACAAAAACCCTAATGACCAACAAGGCCGACGAGCAATTTACATTGGGATATTCAACCATTGCTACGAACTATAGATGAACGCTGCCAGTTGCACGATGTTAAGCGAAATGAAAATGCAATGTACGATAAGTTCTCAACTTAGCAACTTGCTATGTAAACTTTTGCATTGGTATGAAGATTTTTTTGAGGATGTTTTACATACATATACGCACACATTAGATAGTTTTAACTACAGTAAATACTAAAATGCCTTTTATATATATATATATATATATATATATATATATATATATATATATATATATATATATATATATATATATATATATATATATATATATATATATATATATATATATATATATATATATTATATATATTGTTGCTATAGTTTATGACTAAGCCGTTCTTGCAAAATAGTAATAACCTAACCTTACATGACAACGTATCCTAACCTAATCAGCCTAATCTAACCTAGTTTTTCCTAAGTCCAAATTCCTAGACTGTCAAATTAAAAAACATTAAATCTAGCATGATAGTGCAAAAAAATTGTTTAAAATTGTGTTTTTACTTTTTTTTTTTTATTATTGAAAATGGTCCAAATATAATTGAAACATATTCAAATTATCAAAAATTCTAGTAGACCTTCGTAACCGAGATATCAACCATATTATTGAGGCCTTACTATTTCACATTTAAAATTGACTTTTGAAGCTTAAGTTACATATTAATATTTTCCAATTTCTTAATGGTTAGCACAGATGAAGGGTATACCAAGTACCCCCACAAAATTAATATTATATATTATATATATATATATATATATATATATATATATATATATATATATATATATATATATATATATATATATATATATATATATATATATATATATATATATATATATATATATATATATATTTCTTTTCTAGATAGTATAAAGAGTGATAGAGACTTTACACACCTGCTGATGATTTTTTTTTTTTTTTTTTTTTTTTTTAAAGTTCTTTCACGTTCATCAATTTTACATGTTTTATTTGATTGAGGATATCGTTGTTGTTTTTATTTATTGCTAATGAGCTTGTTTCTGTTGCAGGTATAATGTATTATGATACTCACTGCTCTCAAAAATTTTATATATTTTTTTATTTTACTTTACTTTTCATGAGAATATTCTATGGTCTTTTTAAAAGCAGTTTACGTAATGCTCAATTTCTGAATTTGAAAATGTGGCTTGGAATTCCCCTTTTTGGGTGTTGATATTTGAAACGAAAAAGGATTTATTGAGGTAAAAGTATGCTTAATATGCTTATATTATGGTTCAAATCGGGCATGGGCAATCTAGTGCCAATTTATACCTTTTCAATGCCACTGTAATGTGATGAATGATTGAGTAAAATAAAATTTTCATTATAATTTTGAGAAGAATCGATTCAAATTTTGAACATTTCATTACATTCTCTCTCTTCTTCACATACACACATGCGCATATATATATATATATATATATATATATATATATATATATATATATATATATATATATATATATATATATATATATATATATATATATATATATATA
>SEYY01023038.1:0-12500 GCA_009176605.1 Armadillidium nasatum | reverse complement strand
TTAATTTAACTATGCATAATAGTAATAATAAAAAGAACAGCAAAATAATATCAGTTATGCGCATCTGCTATCTAAGGTTCAAATAATCAGGTAGGAAAATAATAGTGTTAATGATAAAATATAATAATATTATATAATAATATTAAAACTATTAATTATATTAATAATTATTATAATAAAATTAATATCAATAATGATAATAATAATAATAATAATAATAATAATAATAATAAAATAATAATATGTAACATCATCAGTATTTGTGTTCTCAATTTTTGTATTTATAAATAAATAAAAAACTGACCTTTTATTTTGATCTGGTTAACAACAATGGCAGCGTAAGTAGTTAATAATAATAATAATAATAATAATAATAATAATAATAATAATAATAATAATAATAATAATAATAATAATAATAATAATAATAATAATAATAATAATAATAATAATAATAATAATAAAATCAATTTCAATAATAATAATTATATAACAAAACATGTCTGTAACGGTTAGCTGAGTTCGTTGCCTGGGTTTGGAATATAGTTTTAATAGCTTTAATATGTTAAGATACAAAATATACTTGAATAAATGAATTTGAAGAAATTTTCAGAATAAATGAACTGCTTCTGAAGATTATCTTCTTTTAATTGAGCTCGAAAGTAGTTAAAAACCTTTCAGAGAGACAGACAACATATATGTCATTCATATAGTGTAGTATATTCTTTGAAATTCAAATAAAACTATCCGAAATTAGCTTCAAAAGTTAGAAACGTCGAAAGGAAAATAATAATAAAATAAATGTTTGATTATTTCAAATCTAAAACGTTCGAAGATAAATTATTTAATTTAATTACATCTACAAAAAAAAAAATAAATAATCTGACTGTATATTATATAGACCTATAATTTATAATTCTATTTTGCTTTTTTAGATGCTATTATCGAAGCTGAAGATGTAATCCTGTTTGTATTGATGGAAAAATTGCAAGGAAGAAGATTGTGTAGAAAAGTTTCCTACGTTTGTCTTCAGTGAGGGATAAGCTATACAAGCGAAGTAAATATTATAAATTACTTTCTTTAATAAATATTGATGACTTTCACGTGTAATCTGCACCCGAGTTTACATACAGTTCATTATTCTTAAAATCTTTCAGAATAAAAATTTATAATCTTAAACGGATTGGTTTTATTTTCAATTTAACGAAGGTTTTTGTCAGCAAAATGTATCGTGATTTGCTCCTGACGTCTATTTGCAGGATCGAGGGCTGGATGAAGTAATGCTAAGCATAATATGCAAATTTGTCGGAATTCTGCCAAACTAATAAGTAATTTAAAATGGATTTCATTTTCCTATTTTTCCTATTTATACATTACTAATTTATATCGAACTTATACAGAAAATATTTTATTTATTTTATTATCTTCCTTTGGAATTTCAGATTTGTAATTTGAAACGACTGCAATCTGCCTTTATTGTGACAATAAAAAATAACATTTTAAAGACAATAGTAATATATATATATATATATATATATATATATATATATATATATATATATATATATATATATATATATATATATATATATATATATATATATATATATATAATAATATATATATATTTGTGATGTATGTGACATCCGCATCCGCATCCACAGTTCATGATTTTGCAATATCCGCATCAGCGTCTGCAGTTCATGATTTTGCAATATCCGCATCCACAATTATTAAATGCAAATGTTGCGGATGTATAAAATTTTGAAATTTATTAATTTGTTGTCCAATGTTTGATTTTAATCTTTTCTTTTTGGATAGGCGTAAAAACTAATTTTAAATATATATATATACTCGATATATATATATATATATATATATATATATATATATATATATATATATTATATATATATATATATATATATATATATATATATATATATATATATATATATATATATATATATATATATATATATATATATATATATATATATATATATATATATATATATATATATATTATATATATATATATATATATATATATATATATATATATATATATATATATATATATATATATATATATATATATATATAATCTTCCATTCCTCCTCTTATTCGCTCTGTTGGTTATGTTGCTAACACTCCAACTGAAAAAGCAAATCAATTTGGCTTCCTGTTCTCTTCTAATTCAATCCTGAGCGACTCCTCCAATCCTCCTCCTACTTCTCTTCTCAGATATCCCTTGCCTTTACCTGTGATTTCATTTGATTAGGTGCATGAGCTTCTAAAATCTATGAACGTTAGGAAGGCAAGCTGACTGGATAGCATTCCTCCCCGAGTTTTAAGGGAGTGTGCTTCTGAGCTGATTCTATCCCTAGTTCAACTCTTTACTCTATACCTCAATACTAGTACTTTCCCTTAGTTTTGAAAATGAGCATTAGTTCAACCTATTCCGAAGAAAGGTAGCCGCTCTGATCCTTCTAACTATCGCCCTATAGCTCTCACTTGTATTCTGTCTAAGATCTTTGAAGCCCTTCTCAACTCTTATTTCTTAGATCATCTAGAATCCCATTCTCTTTTTTCTGATCATCAGTAAGGCTAACGACGTTCGAGGTTTACTGGTGAAATTCAACTCTTCAAAAACTCAACTTCTTGAAATCTCTCTATCAAAGACACCTCCTAACTTTTATATTTCTTTCGATGGTTCTCTCGTCTCTCATGTTGAGAATATAAACATTCTTGTCCTTCACATAAACCAAAAAATTTTTGGAAACCTCACATTACAATGGCTGCTATGGATGCCTCAAAGAAGCTAGTAGCTCTGCTTAGACTGCAAGAATTTTTTACTTCTTCGCAGTTACTCCATTTATACAATGGCTTCATCAGCCCTTGTATGGAGTAATACTCTCATATCTGAGGTGGTTCAGGTTTCACCCATCTTTTGGATAGGGTTGAGTCAAAGGCTAAAAGACAAATTATTCCGCTCTTTTAATTCATTTGACTCTTTATCTTTGTGACGCGACGTTGGTGCCTTGTCTCTTTTCTATAGGTACTACAGCGACAAATGCTCTAGGAAACTGTCCATTCGCATACCTCCGCCGTTACGACGGCCTTGTAGCACAAGGAGTACATTGTCTGCATGTAAATTTTGTGTGGACATTCGCAACTCCAGGTTTGTCCACTGTGATGCCTCCCTCCTTACAGCCAACTCTGTTTTGTGGAATTCTCTCCCATCTTCTGTGTTTCCTGCTGAATTTAATCTCAACTTTAAAGGCCACGTCTGTGATTACCTACGAAATTTGCGTTAAGTGGAGTTCTAGGGTTTTTCTTATTCTCTTTTTAATGTAACACCCCATTCTTGAATATATATATATATATATATATATATATATATATATATATATATATATATATATATATATATATATATATATATATATATATATATATGAACCTATAACCTTGATATATAGGAACGTAAATATTCGCATTCACATTTCGCATCCGCGAATATTAAAAATTTGGCATCCGATACATCACTATATATATATATATATATATATATATAATATATATATATATATATATATATATATATATATATATATATATATATATATATATATATATATATATATATATATATATATATATAATATATATATATTATACTATTATAATGGTTATATTTTTTTAAAAAAAAATTAATAATAATAATAATTTTTTTTTTTTTTTTTTTTTTTTTTTTTTTTTTTTTTTTTTTTTTTTTTTTTTTTTTTTTTATTAAAATATAATATAATATTATATATATATATATATATATATATATATATATATATATATATATATATATATATATATAATATATATATATATATATATATATATATATATATATATAATATATATATATATATATATATATATATATATATATATATATATATATATATATATATATATATATATATATATATATATATATATATATATATATATATATTATATATATATATATATATATATATATATATATATATATATATATATATATATATATATATATATATATATATATATATATATATATATATATATATATATATATATATATATATATATATATATATATATATATATATATATATATATATATATATATATATATATATATATATATATATATATATATATATATATATATATATATATATATATATATATATATATATATATATATATATATATATATATATATATATATATATATAACTGTGAAAGCAAAGGAATGCTTTCATATATTGAAACAACTTTTTTTATTACTGTTTATAAGGAACCTTTAAAGAATGTTTTATTTCACTTTAAAATGATCGTGAAAACAATGTTTTATTATTTTCACATGTCTACATGAGCCGTATATTACCTACCATATTTGTATGGAACTCTGTCCATTTTTGTTCGGATCATCCGAAAATGTAAAAAAAACATTGAATCTGTATTTAAATGTGAGGAGCAACAAAAATATTTGGTTGCGTTTTTTTTTTTTTTTTTTAATGTGAGGACCAACATATTATATATATATATATTATATATATATATATATATATTATATATATATATATATATATATATATATATATATATATATATATATATATATATTTAATTCAATAATATATAATACATATATATATATATAATATATATATATATATATATATATATATATATATATATATATATATATATATATATATATATATATATATATATATATATATATATATATATATATATATATATATATATATATATATATATATATATATATATATATATATATATATATATATATATATATATATATATATATATATATATATATATATATATATATATATATATATATATATATATATATATATATATATATATATATATATATATATATATATATATATATATATATATATATATATATATATATATATATATATATATATATATATATATATATATATATATATATATATATATATATATATATATATATATATATATATATATATATATATATATATATATATATATATATATATATATATATATATATATAATATATATATATATATATATATATATATATATATAATATATATAATAAAAATTTAATCAGATATATATAGGATATTTGTTTTTTCAAACATTTGAAGCCAAGAAAGTTTTCCAATTTTTTTTTTTGCTCAAAATTTATTTATTTTTAATATTAATAAATATAACTATAAAACTAATATTAAAAACGTACACATACCTTTATATGAAGTTATACATTTGTGTATTTACTTAAAAAGAAAAATAAATAAATGAAAAAAAAAATCAAGAAACTTCATTTTAGACACATCTTTTCCGTTAACGGCTGAACACTATACAAAAGGTTTGAGGTTCCTCTCTCTCTCTCTCTCTCTCTCTCTCTCTCTCTCTCTCTCTCTCTCTCTCTCTCTCTCTCTCTCTCTCTCTCTCTCTCTCTCTCTCTCTCTCTCTCCTCCTCCTCTTTTTTGTGGCCTTGGGATCTCTCTCACTCGAAAGTAATAATAAAAGGAAATCCACTTATTTTCTGGGTATATATTATATTTATATATATATATATATATATATATATATATATATATATATATATATATATATATATATATATATATATATATATATATATATATATATATATATATATATATATATATATATATATATATATATATATGCGAACTATCATATTTTTTGTAATTATATTTAATAACTTTTTTCCCATGAAAACAAAATTATATTGCATAATACTAGAGGAGGTTGTGAGAACATATATGACAAAATAATTTTATTTTCATAGATTTAAAATGTATTCATTATCTTTTTATCATATTATTATTATTATATTATATATATATATATATATATATATATATATATATATATATATATATATATATATATATATATATATATATATATATATATCAGGGGTGGTTCGTGAGGTGGGCAGGTTTGTGCAACCACCACTATATGAAACTAGCTGGTGTACAACTGTTATTTGTTACTTTTTATTTCTTAATTTTTTTTTTAATAGGATTAAATATTTAATAAATTGCATCTTATTATAATAACACTCCAATGAAACGTTATTTAATGTAAAAAAAGTCGTCATACAATTTTGATAAGTTATTGCAAAAGAAAAAAATACTGTATGTGGTTGAAAAAATTTTGCAAACGCATCCTTTAATGTAACGGAGGAGAGATTTACGTGTGTACACTTTCCGCTCGAGAGTTTCTATTAGCACGATGGGTTGCAAATGAAATGCAACCGAACGTACAAACCTTCATTTATAGTGCAACAAGCATCATGAAAGAAATTTTAAGAAATGTATACATATTTCAATTTTTGTTTTTCACAGTTTAGAATATTTTTATATTTATAATTAGTATTATTATTATATACTTATGCTTAAGCGATCTGCAGCAAGCATAATTAGCAGGATCTTGAATTTTCGTGGGATACTTCGCTGTAGCAATTAACAGCCGATCTATAAAAACAAACGTAAATATATATTAATATCTAATTTAATCACTCATCTAATTAATTTAAACAATCACGTAATTTAGTTAAGACCTTAGATATATCATTTTGACATGTAAGAAAAATACATTTAACGAGTTATGCATATTTAGAGTTAACTTTATTCTTGTGACAAGAATAAATTTAATAGGATACATTTACAGTAAACAAGACACGTAATGTAAAAAAGTAATACTGCTATCACTATGTGAAGCATGAAAAATATTAGAAAAATATTTGGGTTTACTCATAATATTAATAAATAATGAAACCTAAAATAAAAAAAAATTGGATTACAGAAGGGTTGATTTCCTTTCAGGTCGTTCTGTAGCAGCTGTTGTAGACGGACACAGTTCTTCCTTTAAACCTATTAACAGTGGTGTTCCTCAGGGTTCTGTCCTATCCCAACACTTTTTCTACTTTTCATTAATGACCTTCTCTCTATTACCTCATCTCCTATCCACTCCTATGCTGATAACTCCACCCTTCATTACTCCTTCCAGTTTGAAAAAAGTCCCACCCAACAGCAGTTGATAAACTCAAGAAGGGTAGCCTTGGAGCAACTAACCTCTGATCTTTCATGTATTTCAAATTGGGGCAGAGAAAACATGGTTGTTTTCAATGCCTCAAAACCTCAATTCCTTCATCTCTCCACTCGACACAATCTTCCACACATCTATAATATCTTCTTCGAAAACACACAACTTAAACCTTCATCTGTTCTTAATATTCTTGGCGTATCCTTTTCTCGTGATCTTTCTTGGAAAGATCACATTACTTCTCTTTCTAAGCACGCTTCTAAGAGGTTGGGTGTTCTGAGGCGCCTATAGAATTATTTCACGCCACCCCAGTTGCTTGTTCTGTATAGGGGTGTTATTCGTCCCTGCATGGAGTGTGCTTTGCATATCTGGGGTGGTTCCAATCATACAGCTCTCCTTGCGAAGGTGGAGTCTAGGGCTTTTCGTTTCATCAACTCTCCTGCTCTTATTAACTCTCTCCAATCTCTTTCTGCCCGTCGAATTGTTGCGTCACTCTCTCTTTACTATCGCTATTACAATGAACACTGCTCTTCTGAAATCTCTCGTTGCATACCTCCTCCATTGAGAAGAGCTCGTGCGACCCGCCTTTCTATACAGTCTCATCCTTTCTCTGTCCAACTCTCTTACCCCAGACTTAACCGCTATGCACAATCTTACATATACTCTACTGGTAAAGTCTGGAACACATTCCCTTTATCTGTTTTCCCAACTTCCTTTGACTTGCATACTTTCAAACGCCGTGTATCTGGACATGTCGGCCACCATCGACCAGGATAGATTTTTCCCAACTCTGGTGGAATTTTGTAGGCCTCCGGCCTTTGCCCACCGGATGAGATATAATATATATATATATATATATATATATATATATATATATATATATATATATATATATATATATATATATATATATATATATATATATATATATATATATATATATATATATATATATATATATATATATATATATATATATATATATATATATATATATATATATATATATATATATATATATATATATATATATATATATATATATATATATATATATATATATATATATATATATATATATATATATATATATATATATATATATATATATATATATATATATATATATATATATATATATATATATATATATATATATATATATATATATATATTATTTTTATTTTTTAACAAAAATATATTGCATAATTTTTAACAGATATGAAAATAAAAAAAAATATTTTCAGAAATTTGAAATCTATTCATTATCTTTTTATATTATTATATTATATATATATATATATATATATATATATATATATATATATATATATATATATATATATATATATATATATATATATATATATATATATATATATATATATATATATATATATATATATATATATATATATATATATATATATATATATATATATATATATATATATATATATATATATATATATATATGTATATATGTTTAGTAAGTTTTTCCCATGTAACAAAAATATATTGCATAATACTTGAGAACAGATATGACAACAAAAAAAAAATTATTTTCAGAAATTTGAAATCTATTTATTATCTTATTATATCATATATATATATATATATATATATATATATATATATATATATATATATATATATATATATATATATATATATATATATATATATATATATATATATATATATATATATATATATATATATATATATATATATATATATATATATATATATATATATATATATATATATATATATATATATATATATATATATATATATATATATATATATATATATATATATATATATATATATATATATATATGTATATATGTTTAGTAAGTTTTTCCCATGTAACAAAAATATATTGCATAATACTTGAGAACAGATATGACAACAAAAAAAAAATTATTTTCAGAAATTTGAAATCTATTCATTATCTTTTTATCATATTATTATTATTACTATTATTATTATATATATATATATATATATATATATATATATATATATATATATATATATATATATATATATATATATATATATATATATATCCTCCTCTCTGGGATCATCTATCTAATTTCCTTTCCGGTCGTTCTATGGCAGATGTTGTAGATTACCACCGTTCTTTCTTTAAATCTATTAATAGTGATGTTCTCAGGGTTCTGTCCTATCTCCAACACTTTTACTACTTTTCATTAGTGACCTTCTTTCTATTACCTCATCTCCTATCCACTCCTATGCTGATGACTCCACCCTTTATTACTCCTTCCACTTTGAAAAATTCCTCACCCAGCAGCAGTTGATAGACTCGAGAAGGGTAGCCTTGGAGCAACTAACCTCTGATCTTTCATTTATTTCAAATTGGGGCAGAGAAAACATGGTTGTTTTCAATGTCTCAAAAACTCAGTTCCTCCATCTCTCCACTTGACACAATCTTCCACATAACTATGATGACTTCTTCGAAAACACACATCTCAAACCTTCATCTGTTCTTAATATTCTTGACGTATCCTTTTCTCGTGGTATTTCTTGGAAAGATCACATTACTTCTCTTTCTAAGCAAGCTTCTAAGAGGTTGGGTGTTCTGAGGCGCCTACAGAATTATTTCATTTCACACCAGTTGCTTGCTCTGTAAAGGGGTGTTATTCGTCCCTGTATGGAGAATGCTTCACACATCTGGGGTGGTTCCACTTATACAGCACTCCTGGAAAAGGTGGAGTCTCAGGCTTTTCGAATTATCAACTCTATTGCCCTTACTAATTCTCTCCAATCTCTTTCTGCCAGGTGAATTGTTGCGTCACTCTCTCTTTACTATCGCTATTTCAATGGATACTGCTCTTCTGAGCTCGTCGCATACCTCCTTCACTGAGAAGAGCTCGTGCGACAAGCCTATCTATATATACACAGTCTCATCCTTTCTCTGTCCAATTCTCCGACCCCAGACTTAACCGCTATGCTCAATCTTATATATACTCTACTGGTAAAGTCTTGAACACACTTCCTTTATCTGCTTTCCCAACTTCCTTTGACTTGCATTCTTTCAAATGCCGTGTATCGGAACATGTCGGCCACCATCGACCAGGATAGATTTTTCCCAGCTCCGGTGGAATTTTGTAGGCCTCCGGCCTTTTTCCCACCGGAGGAGATATAGGAAAAAAAATGGGCATATATATATATATATATATATATATATATATATATATATATATATATATATATATATATATATATATATATATATATATATATATATATATATATATATATATATATATATATATATATATATATATATATATATATATCTGGGGCGGATCGTGAGATGATTGCAAGTTTGTGCAACCACCACTTTATGAAACTAGCTAGTGTCCAACTGTTATTTATTACTTTTTATTTCT
Source organism: Armadillidium nasatum (assembly GCA_009176605.1). Taxonomy (NCBI): domain Eukaryota; kingdom Metazoa; phylum Arthropoda; class Malacostraca; order Isopoda; family Armadillidiidae; genus Armadillidium; species Armadillidium nasatum. The sequence goes on along the minus strand of SEYY01023038.1, from coordinate 1,917 downwards.
TAATTTTTTTAATAGGATTAAATATTTAATTGCATATTATTATAATAATATTCCAGTGAAGCGTTATTAAATGTAAAAAAAAAAAAAAAAAAAAAAAAAAAAAAAAAAAAAAAAAAAAAAAAAAAACGCCAATACAATTTTGATTTGTTATTCCAAACGAAGAAAATATTGTATGTGGTTGCAAAAATTTTATAAATGCATCCTTTAATATAACTAGGAGAAAATTGTGTGCACACTTTCCGCTCGATCGTTTTTATTAGTACGAAGTAGCTGCAAATGAAATGCAACCTACCGTACAAACCTTCGTTTATAGTGCAAGAAGCATTATGAAAAAAAATTTAAGAAATGTATACATATTTCAGTTTTTGTTCTTCACAGTTTAGAATATTTTTATATTTATTATTTGTATTATTATACTTATACTTAATATTAATAGTAATAATAATAATTATTATTATTTTTCTTATTATTATTATTATTATATAAATAAGTTTTCATTGTGCAAAGGTTCTTCACTGTTTTCGAACAAAATGTTCCTCTTGGGCATAATATACACCTAATCCAACAAAATTATAAAGGTTAATCTGATTATTAAGCTTAAATGCAAGATGTTTTAATTTATCGTACATTAGGTAGGCATAATTTCTTCTGCATTTCAATCTCAGTATGTATGCTACGTATAATATTGTTATCTACACGTGCTACGATATTAAGTCAACCTCGTTTTCTTTTATAAGGTATATAAGCAAAATCACAAGTAGTTGAGCGGTGATATTGTCGCTCAATGCAATTGCATGCAATGTTGCTTGCAACATTGCAATTGCAGGCAGTGTTGCTTGCAACATTGCAATATTGCTTGCAACATTGCAATGTTGCAAAAAAAAAAAAAAATAATGAAAAAAAATTAATTAATTAATTAAAAAAATTTAATTAATAAAAAATAAATAAATAAATTAAATAATATATATATATATATATATATATATATATATATATATATATATATATATATATATATATATATAAATCTTGTCCCCCACCCCACCATCCTTTGGGGGGGGGTTCGTCGCGCCCGCCCGCGCCCGCCCGCGTGTTAAAAAAAAATCCGCCAACCGGAAACCCGCTAGGGGTATTATTATTATTATTATTATTATTATTATTATTATTATTATTATTATTATTATTATTATTATTATTATTATTATTATTATTTTCTTTTGTTTTTTGTATTTATATTCATCATCATCTTTATTATTATGTCATTTTAATTAGTTTTTAAAAAACATAGACTTCTATTCGGTTGAGCCCATGGTCTCTAAGTGTAGAGACCATGTTTACGGTTCAGCGACTGCTTCACAACTGATGATGACTTCTAATATTGATCAGAGAGAGGAAAACAAAATAACCCTAACCGCCAGGTGTTTACCCTGAGGCTAATCAGGTGTTCAACCGTTTTTTAGGCCTAAGTTAAGCCTAACCGCCAGATGTTTACCCTGAGGCTAATCAGGTGTTCAACCTTAATTTAGGCCTAAGTTAAGCCTAACCGCCAGGTGTTTGTCCTGAGGCTAATCAGGTGGTTTAACAAAAGAAAATGACCTGTTCTTTCTTCATTGTACGTAAGCTAAAAATACTTATTTCTATTGTTATAAAAGTTTGAAAATGTCACTTCTTTTAATGAAGAACATAATTAATTGGTTTTCCTTTAGCTTGGTAACACCTATTCTACTTCTCTAAAAATAGTATAAGTTAAAATGTAAACAACACCTGTTGCCCTGAGGCTAATCAGGTGTTCAACCTTTTTTTAGGCCTAAGAAAATAAAATAAAAATATATATATATATATATATATATATATATATATATATATATATATATATATATATATATATATATATATATATATATATATATTATATAT
>SEYY01023037.1:225000-230000 GCA_009176605.1 Armadillidium nasatum | reverse complement strand
GAAGTCTTAAAAATAATTATTAATACTCTCAGAGACCTCACTTTCAAGAACAATAGAATGTTTATTTGTTTTTAACAAATTCTACAATGTTTTTGGCGCAATGAACGAAATATCTCACAATTTGGAGTACTTCTTTATTAATTTTAATTTATTTCGTTGATTGTGCGATTTTTATTGCAAAAGTATAATTAAAACAAGATAAAAATAAATGAAACTTTAATTGCTTTTGGAATAATAATAATAACAATAATTACAATGTTAATAATAATAATAATAATAATAAAAAATTTTCTTTACATATATATATATATATATAATATATATATATATATATATATATATATATATATATATATATATATATATATATATATATATATATATATATATATATATATATATATAAACTGCCATTCTACCATCTTCTAAAGTAGAAATCTTCGTTCAGACTTTTGCCTCTAATTCAACTTTAGACGATTCCAGAGCTATACCTCCTCCTTCAACCCTCTCCAACTCATTTATGAATAACATTGTTATTTCTTCTAAAGATGTTATTTCTGCTCTCTCTGAGCTTAACACCAAGAAGGCGAACGATCCTGATGGTATAACTCTTGAAGCTTTCAAAACTTGTGATTCTGAGCTTGCACACTGCCCTGGTAAACTATTTCGACTCTGTCTTTCTACTTCAGCCTTCTCTTCTTGCTGAAAACGTGCTCTCATCATTAAGTTTGTGCCGAAGAAAGGTGGACCTCTCTCAACCCTCCAACTACCGTCCCATTTTTTTAACCTCCCTTCTTTCTAAAATTTTCGAATCTATCTTTAAAAGGAAAATTTGGAAACATCTCAATTCTGCAAATCTTATCTCTGATTGGCAGTATGGCTTTTGCAAAAAAAAAAAAAAAAAAAAAAAAAAAAAAAAAAAAAAAAAAAAAAAAATTAGTGAACTTCTTTCCGTTCTCTCTGACTCTTGGTCCTCCACTCTTTGGTAATTTGGAATATCTTGCTGTCGCGCTAGAAATATCAAAATCCTTCGATAGAATTTGGCTCAAAGCTTTGATTTCTAAACTTCTCTAATTCGGAATCTTTATTTTCTTTCCGATCGTTCTATAATTGCTGTTGTAGACGGCCACCGTTCATCCTGTAAATCTGTTAATAGTGGTGTTCCTCAGGGTTCTGACCTATCTCCAACACTTTTCTATTTTTCATTAATGACCTTCTCTTCATTATTTCATCACCTATCCACTCCTATATTGATGGCTTCACCTTTCATTATTCCTTCATTTGAAAGATGTCCCTCCCAGCAGCATTTAATTAACGCTAGAAAGGCGGCCTTGGAGCAGCTGACCTCTGATCTTTACCGTATTTCAAATTGTAAACATGGTCGTTTACAATGTGTCAAAAACTCAATTCCTCCATCTTTCTACGGACATAACATTCCACACAACAATGACATCTTTCTCGAAAACAAACAAATTAAACCTTCATCTGTTATTAATATTCTCGGTGTATCTTTTACTCGTGATTTTTCTTGGAAAGATTACAGTTCTTCTCCTTCTAGATAAGCTTCTAAGAGGTTGGATGTTTTGAGTCCCCTTCGTAATTACTTCACGCCACCCCAGATGCTTGGTCTCTATAGGGATGTTGTTGGCCCCTGTATGGAGTATGCTTCACATATCTGGGATGGTTCCACTCATACAGCTCTCCTTGAGAAGGTGGAATCTAGTGCTTTTCTACTTATCAACTCTTCCGCCCCCACTAATTCTCTCCTTCTCTTTTGAACTCTCCCGTCGCATACCTCCTTCACTGAGAAGGCTCGTGCGATACGCCTTTCCACCCATTATCATCCTTTCTATGTCTAACTCTTTGACCCCAGACTTAACCGCTATACTCAATCATTCATATACTCTACTGGTAAAGTCTGGAACACACTCCCTTTATCTGTTTTCCCAACTTCCTTTGACTTGTACAATTTCAAGCGCAGTGTATCGAGACATGTCGGCGTTTAACGACCAGGGTACTGGTATTACCCTAACTCTGGTGGAAATTAGTATATTTCCAGCCTTTGACCACTTGAGGATATATATATATATATATATATATATATATATATATATATATATATATATATATATATATATATATATATATATATATATATATATATATATATATATATATATATATATATATATATATATATATATATATATATATATATATATATATATATATATATATATATAACTTGTATTTCTTGCTTGGGATCTGGTCCATAAGTTTCTTTTCTTATATCTTTGTGCAAGACCAATCTTTATCCATTCATAAAACATGAATTTTATACATCGTTTTAGAATTTAGAGTCAAAATATAAATCCAGACATGAAAGCTGGTATAACTCATTGATGGGAATTTATTACAGAATACTTATCGAAGTTATCCAATGATTTTCTATCTCTGTCTTAAGCATCTTATTTTTAAAAAATATTTTTCTCATATAAATCCTCTGTTGATATGAAAAGTAGTCCAAGTATAAGAATTCTTTTACGTGCTATTGGAGAAATGATGGTTCTTTTTGTGTTAAGGAGCTGCAATGTTATCAATAATTATTTTAACTTTCAAAAATTCAAAACTTTGCTACTTCAACGAAGTCTTCGGTCATTCTCGGCAGATATTATGATTAATAAGAAAATAGGACTACAGAAAATAGTTGGTAAAAGAAAGATTGTTCTGATTGATATACAAAATTTATATTTAGTCTTATTTTTTCCAATCCAGAGATTTATTCACATCTGTCAAGAAAGCAATAAATAGTTTAGAGATATGATATATTTCTGTATAACTTCCTTGCTAATTCATACCTTCTTGCAGATTTAGTGAAGTTTAAAATTCAAGTAAGCATTTTGAGCACCATGTAAATATAGTCAATAAAAACACTAAACTTCTTTAGTTCTTATTGTATTTTAACTGAGTTTTCTTATAAATTATTTATAGGGATTTTTCAGTTGTTAATTAAAGCTACAGTGTCAGGAAGACGCATAATATTTATTATTTCTTTCCTGTAATTGTTGTACCTCAAAATGATCATCTATACAAAAATCGCATTTAAATGAAGCTCATTGACAGGGATAATTTGTTTCTAGTCGCGTGAATGAAGAATTTTATACTTCCTTTCTTAGGATTAACTTAAAGGTGAAAATCAGTTTCTGATGTGATTAATCTATAATTTTTCAAACCTTCTGTTTTACATTTCTTAACAAATAAAATGACATGATCTTTTCCATAAGCAACTTGAAACATTTATGTAAAAATTTGGTCAAATCAGTCTGTTATCCTTTCCTTTCTAACCTCTATTGTTAACTCATCTTCTACATCTTCTATTGAATATTGCTAGCTTTTCAAAGACTTGGTAATACGCAGTAGTAGCGTACACCACTTCATTCATATATATATATATATATATATATATATATATATATATATATATATATATATATATATATATATATATATATATATATATATATATATATATATATATATATATATATATATATATATATATATATATATATATATATATATATATATATATATATATATATATATATATATATATATATATATATATATATATATATATATATATATATATATATATATATATATATATATATATATATATATATATATATATATATATATATATATATATATATATATATATATATATATATATATATATATATATATATATATATATATATATATATATATATATATATATATAGATAGAGAGAGAGAGAGAGAGAGAGAGAGAGAAATTAAAAAGTGAAATAACAGCAGATTTAAAACAAATTAAAATAACTCAGTGTTAATTTAAAAAAAAAAAAAAAAAAAAAAAAAATTTCGGACGTTAGTCCGAACCATTTGCAAATTTTTTAATTTTATTACTGGATTATTTTAATATAAATACTCGTATATATATATATTATATATATATATATATATATATATATATATATATATATATATATATATATATATATATATATATATATATATATATATATATATATATATATATATATATATATATATATATATATATATATATATATATATATATATATAATTACTACCTATTTAAAAACAATAAAATTAAAACAACGTGTAATTTATTATAATTTTACCTTCTTTTCTTCGAAAAATATAATTTTTTACGACGTAAAAAAAGCCGCTTCTTGAAAACTTTAAATAAAAAGTAGAATTTAGAAATCAAAATATGCTTCAATGTCGACGACTCAACACTAAGGTTGTATTTTGGAGAGTTTGGCGGCCGGGATAATCCTATTATATATATATATATATATATATATATATATATATATATATATATATATATATATATATATATATATATATATATATATATATATATATATATATATATATATATATATATATATATATATATATATATATATATATATATATAGTATATATATATATATATATATATATATATATATATATATATATATATATATATATATATATATATATATATATATATATATATATATATATATATATATATATATATATATATATATATATATATATATATATATATATATATATATATATATATATATATATATATATATATATATATATATATATATATATATATATATATATATATATATATATATATATATATATATATAAAAGCCAGGGGCTTACTAATTTTCAACAGTGTTGGGGAAACATCGGAAATCTGGTCAAGTTAAAGGCCGACATGTCCCAATACACGGCGTTTGAATGTGCATAAGTGAAAGAAAATTGGAATAACAAATAAAAAGAGTGTTGAAAATTTCACCAGTTTAGTATATGTAAGATTGATCATAGCGGTTAAGATTGGATTCAGAGAGTTGGACAGAGAAAGAATGAGACTGTGTAGTCCTAGACTCCACCTTTTCATGGAAAGCTGTATGACT
>SEYY01023037.1:205000-217500 GCA_009176605.1 Armadillidium nasatum | reverse complement strand
ATATATATATATATATATATATATATATATATATATATATATATATATATATATATATATATATATATATATATATATATATATATATATATATATATATATATATTATATATATATATATATATATATATATATATATATATATATATATATATATATATATATATATATATATATATATATATATATATATATATATATATATATATATATATATATATATTTATTTTTTTTTTTTTTTTTTTTTTTATTTTTATTACTATAATTAGGAAGATTGACATTATCAGGAAAAGTCTTAACATAAAATTTTATGAATTTTTTTTCTTTATTTGTATCCAATGTATTTCGGAATGATTGTCATTAAATTTTTCGTTTTGTTGCATATTGCATGCGTGCATGCATGCATTGAGATTCTTCAAATATTCCTTTCATGTGTATGTATGTGTGTATTTAACAGACATTGCACTAATGTGGTGTAAACTAAGTATTTTATGTTTATATAATGTCTTTTATATAGAGACATTTTAACTGCGATTATTATATATATATATATATATATATATATATATATATATATATATATATATATATATATATATATATATATATATATATATATATATATATATATATATATATATATATATATATATACAGGGTGTATCATTAATATTTCGAAAAAATCCAGTATGATATTCCTTGCAGAAATATAAGATAATATGTGAAGATAAACATTTCACCGAAAACACCTCGTTTCCAAGATACAAGGTGATGGAACCTATTGAGAAATGAAGTTACAATAAACAGGAAAGTAAATTTGCAGACGTAATTAACAATTTCATTCAATTAATTTAATATAAGAATACATACATTACTACACAGAGGAAAATATACAACAGAAATAGGACAAAGTAATGGTGCACGAAGGTTATAACAAATGTTGAAAATGAGCACCCCCAGCTGCAATACAAGCCTCTATTCTGCGACGCATTGATTGGCGGACACGTTCAAATATACCGTGTGTGTGCTGAATTGTGTCACAACATTCGATTATGCGAGCCCTTAATTCTTCGGAACTTTCAAATGTTGTTCCATAAACCAAATGTTTCAGGTGCACCCACAAGAAGAAATCCAATGCATTTAGGTCTGGAGACCGTGGAGGCCAAGGTTCTGTACCTCCCCTATTTCTTCTTGTGGGGGCACCTGAAACATTTGGTTTATGGAACAACATTTGAAAGTTCCGAAGAATTAAGGGCTCGCATAATCGAATGTTGTGACACAATTCAGAACACACACGGTATATTTGAACGTGTAAGCCAATCAATGCGTCTCAGAATAGAGGCTTGTATTGCCGCTGGGGGTGCTCATTTTCAACATTTGTTATAACCTTCGTGCACCATTGCTTTGTCCTATTTCTGTTGTATATTTTCCTCTGTGTAGTAATGTATGCATTCTTATATTAAATTAATTGAATGAAACTGTTAATTACGTCTGCAGATTTACTTTCCTGTTTATTGTAACTTCATTTCTCAATAGGTTCCATCACCTTGTATCTTGGAAACGAGGTGTTTTCGGTGAAATGTTTATCTTCACATATTATCTTATATTTCTGCAAGGAATATCATACTGGATTTTTTCGCAATATTAATGATACACCCTGTATATATATATATATATATATATATATATATATATATATATATATATATATATATATATATATATATATATATATATATATATATATATATATATATATATATATAATAATAATAATAATAATAATAATAATAATAATAATAATAATAAACACTATTACAGTACAGTCAACACGTTTTTATATAAAAATAAAATAACAATATGGCATTATAAATAGTAGAAGCCCAGAGGGGCGGCTTCCAAAGATAATCACTCATCCATCCCTCTCCCCATCACCACTTGGGAGTTGGTGGCCTCCGATAATGGGGTTGGTGAAACCAAGAATTTGCAGCCTGCTGTCCCGGATGCACGGTCTGTTTTTTCTTTCATTTTTTGCAACATTCGCGATCTTCAATCCAATTTCCACTTTGTTGAATATCACCTCTCTTCTTCTAGACCTCACCTTTTGTTCTTGACTAAAATTCAGGTGTTTGAGCATTCTGTTAGCAAGCTCTTTTTTGGTGAACGTGCTTTCCATTTCGCTATACAAAATGATCTTGAGCAGCTGATGCAGCTCCCTACTAGTATCCTTAGTATTTCATCTTGGAGATGAAACCAACATTCAAGACCTTTTTCTAACTTCTAATCCTTTTCTTTATACTGTTAAACTTTTTCCTCCTCTGGATTCATCCGATCACCTTCTTATCTCTGTCTCCTGTTCTATCTTTTCATGTCTTCCGCTAGAAATATCTCCCACCTACTGCGAAGAAAAGTTTGTTGCATTTCAGTGCAGCAAGCTGGCCAGATCTGCGATAGTACTTCTTTGATTTCCCATGGAATGATTTATTGCTTCCGTGGGATGGGTCCCTCGGTGAGTGCTGAAAGCATTACCGAGATGATTCTCTCTGGCATGGAGGTGTACATTCTTATTATTTTCCTTCTACTAAACCTAACAACCCTTTATATAAATCTGCTTGTTCTCGTGCTCTTCGCCTCAGGGAAACTGTTTTTGAAACTCCTGAAACTCACGCACTTTATATTTCATGCCGGAGTAGTGGAAAATCTGTTCTCCGTAACACCAAAAACTCTTTTCTCGATAGAAAATGCAATAATCTTTCTGATTCCTCTTTTTCAGGCTCTTTCTGACATTTTGCAAAAAATGTCAACTCTAACTATACTTCTTCCACTTTCCTATCCTCTAGTAACTTCTGACGGCACAACTGCCGTTTTGCCAGCTTCTAAATCTGAACTCTTCGCTCAAACATTTGCCTCTAATTCAACTTTAGACTATTCTGGAGCTATTCCTCCTCCTTCAGTCCCTCCAACTCATTTATGCCTAAAATTATAATTTCTTCAAAAGATGTCATTTCGGTTCTCTCTGAGTTTAATACTAAGAAGACATACGGTCATGATGGTATCATTCCTGTGGTTCTCAAAACTAGTGTTTCCATGCCTGAACACTGCCTTGGTACACTATTTCGTCTTTGTCTTTCTACTTCAGTGTTCCATTCTTACTGGAAAAGCGTGCTCATTCAGACTATGCTGAAGAAAGGGGATCCCTCTCAATCCTTCAACTACCGTTCCATTTCTTTGACCTCCGTTCTCACTAAAGATTTCGAGTCTATCCATAAAGTAAAATTTGGAAAAATCTAAATTTTCGAACCTTATCTCTGAATGTCAGAATGGCTTTCGAAAGAAACGCTCTACTGGTGATTTTCTTTCCCTTCTCTCTGACACTTGGTCCTGAGCTCTTTGACATTTCGGTGAATCTTTTTCTGTCGCGCTGGACATATTGAAAACTTTCCATTGAGTATGGCACAAAGCTTTGATTTCTAAACTTCCCTCTTTTGGTATCTATCCTTCTCTCTGACTTCCTTTCGGGCCGTCCTATAGCAGCTATTGTAAGCGGCCACCGTTCATCCTTTTAATCTATTAGTAGTGAAATTCCTCAAGGTTAGGTCCTATCTTCAACACTTTTTCTACTTTAAATTAATTACCTCATCTCTGTTACTTCGTCTACTATCCTCTCCTATGCTGATCATTCCAGCATTCATTAGTAATTCCAGTTTGAAAACGCCACTCACAATCGCAGTTAATAGACGCAAGGAGGGTAGCCTTGGAACAACTCACCTCTGATCTTTCACATATTTCAATTTGAGACAGAGAAAACATGGTCGTTTTCAATGCCTTAAAACTCAGTTTCCCCATCTCTCTACTTGACACATTCTTCCATAAAACTTAGACATTCTCTTCGAAAACACAACTTAAATCTTAATCTGTTCTTAATATTCTCTGTGTATCTTTTTCTCGTGATCTTTCTTGGAAAGATCACATAGCTTATCTTTCTAAACAAGCTTCAGAGAGGTGGGATGTTCTGAGTCGCCATCGTGGTTTCTTCACCCCACCTCAGTTGCTTGCTCACTATAGTGGAGCTGTTTGCTCCAGTATGGTTACACCTCTAACATCTGGGGTGGTTCTATTTATACAATTCTTCTTGAAAAGGTGGAGTCTATAGCTTTTCGTCTCATCAACTCTCCAGCTCTCACTAATTCTCTCAGGTCTTTTTCAGCCCGTCGAAATGCTGCGTCACTCTCTCTATACTATCGCTATTACAAAGGCCACTGCTCTTCTGAATTCTCCTGTCGCATACTTCCTCCATTGAGAAGAGCTTGTGCGACACGACTTTCTTTTTTTTTTTTTTTTTTTTTATTTAAAAAGTTCACAACTCATGGGTATTACCCTATTTGAGAAGAGGAACTTTTCTAGGTAGTATATACCTAGGATCCCCAAGTGGGATCGAACCGGCGCCCTCAAGCAAGTGAGTTAATCACTCTACCATTTGAGCCACGGTAGACGGCATTCTCATCCTTTCTCTGTTCATCCCTCGGACCCAAGACTTAACCGCTTTGCTCAATTTAACATGTACGTAACTGGAAAATTCTGGGACACAATTCTTTTATATATTCTCCCAGCTTCCATTGACTTGCACACTTTCAAACGCCATGTATCTGGACATGTCGGCCTTTAACTGTCAAGATTTGATATATATATATATATATATATATATATATATATATATATATATATATATATATATATATATATATATATATATATATATATATATATATATATATATATATATATATGAACAAATGAATGTTGCATATGTTTTTGTTACTAAATGAGGATACTAAATATAGACCTATTAAAAAATCGACTCAAAACACTTACATTAAAAGATTTATATAGATTTTTTGCGTGGGTCACTGCTTCATTTGTATATATATATATATATATATATATATATATATATATATATATATATATATATATATATATATATATATATATATATATATATATATATATATATATATATATATATATATATATATAATATATAATATATATATATGTACCGTAAAATGTGGTAATGTGAACAGGTTTTTATAGAAAATTGAATTGCTAAGGTCTGTTACCAAAAAACTATTCAAGAAATTATTTTTTTTAAATTTGAAAATTGAAATTTAATATTTTTAACTAGCTTTCCTTATATTTGGCCAAAAAATATAAAATTTTTATACTAATAATAATTTTAAATTTTTTTTAAAGAAAATTTCCATGTTTGAAATTTAATGTAATGTAATGTAAGACTTCAACATACTTTATCTCAGAGATTTGAATTCAAATTTCTCTTCTAAAGTTAATTAGTTGAACTTTCTTTCTTGGTATTATTTCTACAGACTCCTTTATTTTTTTGCATTAATGTATATAATAATTTCTGAGCTTACATTTTGAATTCCTGAAGGTTTTTGATGAAGATAGGTAGGTAATCATCTTAGATAAGACTAGATTCCTGCATTAAAAGAAGTATTAATTTTACATATAAAATTATTATCATAACCTTGTTCACATTATCCGGTTTAGTAGAAACAGTATTTTTCAAAAACTACAAAAAATATATTTTATATTTTATAATAAATACTCACTTTTGTAACTTTTAAAAAGGTCTAAATTTAGAGTCTGTTATGTATATTACAAAACATATTTTATAATAGTAAAAACGATTCATTTTTATTTAATATATGTTGCAAAAATATATAGGTAAGAAAAAGAGAAATTTTATTTTTAATACACAATATTTTTAATTGATTTTAATTTACATAATTAATACATATGCTTAAAGCTCATTAATTTTGAATGTACCAGTGCTAAAAAAGGAAATAAAAAAATAAAAATAAAAATTTTTTTTTTCACATTACCAGGGATTGTTCACATCACCCAGGGTCTGTTCACGTTACTCCATTTTACGGTATATATATATATATATATATATATATATATATATATATATATATATATATATATATATATATATATATATATATATATATATATATATATATATATATATATATATATATATAAGTAGTATAAGCAGCAAAACCTCCGCAAATTTGCAACAGGGTGCATTTGCAGAAGTCTTGCTCCTCAATTGAATAATGTTGCCAAAAAAAAATTTTTTTTTTGCATAAAAATGGGGAAAAAAGGGGGTCAAAAGGGGAAAAGGGGTCAAAAGGGGAAGAAAGGGGTCAAAAAGTGGGTGAAAGGGGTCAAAAAAGGGGTGAAAGGGTTAAAGGGGAGTGAGGGGAGTAAAAAGGGTTAATTAGGCCTAATACATGCATCGTGCAAAAGTTGCAAGTTTAAGTTTTATAAGGAAAAAGGGTTAAAAAATGGTAAAAAATAGCTAAAAATGATGGAAAATGTGTAAAAAATGTTAGAAAATAGCATAAAATGACTTAGAGGATAATGTTGCAAAATGTTGCAAATTTTCATAATTTTCATATTTTTGCATATTTTTGATGGAGGAACTTAAATAAAGACTACTCCTACTTTAAAAATGATGATAATAATAATAATAATAATAATAATAATAATCGAATGATTATCGATAAATATCGATTATTTTTAATGTATTAGTTTTAATGTAATTTTTTCGATTAATTTTCCGATTATTTTTCCGATTAATTTACTGATTAATCGATTAAAATATTGTTAAAATAATAATAATAATAATAATAATAATAATAATAATAATAATAATAATAATAATAATAATAATAATAATAATAATAAGCTACTAACATTACTAAATAATAAAAAAGAAATAATAATAATAATAATAATAATAATAATAATAATAATAATAATAATAATAATAATAATAATAATAATAATAATAATAATAATAATAATAATAATAATAATAATAATAATAATAATAATAATAAAAATAATAATAATAATAATAATAATGATAATAAAGAAAATAAATATTTTTCTACTTACATTGAGAGAGCTGTTCAGGGAAACACATCCTTCCATGACGAGTTCCAACGGCCAAATGGGATAAGGTTTGAGGCGTTATCATTTTTCTAATCTAATATAAGATTAGCGTGGCGCCATTTGTATGACGTCACCAGCAATAGCTATCGTTTTTGACCACTAAGGGAAATATTTTAAACTTGATAATTTTAAAACAATCAAAATTTTTCCGATATTAACAAGAACAAGAACAATTTTTTTCTTCTTCATATTTATATAATTTAACAAAAACAAACAAATATATTTTAGGATATAATAATTTTTCCTTTCTTAATTTTTTTTTCTTTTTCTTTTTCTTTTTCTTAATTTTTTTTTCCTTTTTCTTAATTTTTTTTTAATATTGATATAATTTTTTTTTAAATAAATTAGTTTTTAAAAAATTTAATTTATTTGAATTTAATTTCAATTTTTTTAATTTTTTCTTTCAATATTTTTTTTAAATTAAATTAAATAAAAAAAGAGTGCGTGGACCGGGCCGGAGGCCCTGTGAAGTGCGCCGGAGACCCTGTGGACCTTGCCGGAGACCCTGTGAAGCGCGCTGGAGACCCTGTGGGGTACGTGGAGCTTATGGAGCGACGGGGATAGTACAGGGGGGTACACGGGGTATAGCGTGGGGTTCCACAAGCCCCACGAGCCCCACACGCTCCAGAGGGGTGGTGGGTATCGTACCTAATTCATCACTTTTTTTTTAAATTTCGTTGATTTCATATAACAATGACACTTAGTTATTTCTTTTAAAATATATATATATATATATATATATATATATATATATATATATATATATATATATATATATATATATATATATATATATATATATATATATATATATATATATATATATATATATATATATATATATATATATATATATATATATATATATATATATATATATATATATATATATAAATAATAATAAATTAATAAAAAATAAAAAAAAAATTAATAAATATAAATATATATATATATATATATATATATATAATAATCACCTTCCCCAGGTAGGACTAAGTACTATCAGTGGGATCTTTCGAGGAAGATCCCTGGGTTTCAAGGGCCCACGGCGGATACCGCTGGCTGGGCCAGGCCTATCGTGGATGCCGGAGATATATATATATATATATATATATATATATATATATATATATATATATATATATATATATATATATATATATATATATATATATATATATAAATATATTAAATACTTTTCATTTTATTTTTAGCCTTAAAAGCACCAACATCATAAGGCCCACGTTAGCAGATAAGCAGGATGCGCACGCACCTACGCACACACACACACACACACTATGCGCATATATATATATATATATATATATATATATATATATATATATATATATATATATATATATATATATATATATTAAAAATAATATTTAATAAGGTTTTTCAAATTCACTTTAACCCTTTCGCTGCGGCATGGAGTATTATTACGTCACCCGTCACTGACGGAAGAGAACGCTGAGGAAGAAAAATCATATGATTTTCATAGTTTATTATTAGTATTATTATTATTATTACTATTATATATATATATATATATATATATATATATATATATATATATATATATATATATATATATATATATATATATATATATATATATATATATATATATATATATATATATATATATATATATATATATATATATATATATATATATATATATATATATATATATATATATATATATATATTTATATATATAAGCCAGAGTAGAAGAAAAAGCCTTTTTTTGTACAAGAAGCTCTAGGTGTTTTATAATTGGCGATGGGGGAAGGTGGAATAGAGTGGAAAGGGGGTAAAGAGATAGTCAGAATTGCATCTTTGAAAAATTATCTTGCATAATATATACGATCTTCTCTCGTCAAATGCCGAAAAGAGACTAAATACTTTCGCACTCTTTCTAAAAAAAAAAAAAAAAAAAAAAAAAAAAATTTTATCCGAGGCTATAGAATGGTTGGGGTCGAGTATTGGGGAATGTGGAATAGAGAAGAAGGGGGTAAAAAGACTGGTTATATATATATATAATAGAGTGGAACGTGGGGGTAAAAAGTCACAATTGCATCTTCAAAAAATATTACGCACTCGTAAACGTAAATGCCAGGAAAGACTGAATCTTGCAGCGCTCTTTCTCTCTCTCTCTCTCTCTCTCTCTCTCTCTCTCTCTCTATATATATATATATATATATATATATATATATATATATATATATATATATATATATATATATATATATATATATATATAATAAGTCAGTGAAGAAGGAAAAAATTATTACACCCTCCCCTCATCGTTGCTGGGTAGACACTGATTTCTCTTTATTTTATGAAAGAAACTCCTCCCAAAATATATAAAAAGTTGCAAAATACCTCCATATGGCTTCAGACTTTGTATTGAACCTCCAAAACAACAAGAAAAATCATAAATAACATAACGGCGATTAGCATATAGTAGACGTTCTCCATGGACTAATATTAGTCCATGACGCATGACATTTTCGATGGACTATATATAGTCCTCGCGCAGCGAAAGGGTTAATATTCGCTAGCACTGAATTGTATATATATATATATATATATATATATATATATATATATATATATATATATATATATATATATATATATATATATATATATATATATATATATATATATATATATATATATATATATATATATATATATATATATATATATATATATATATATATATATATATATATATATATATATATATATATATATATATATATATATATATATATATATATATATATATATATATATATATATATATATATATATATATATATATATATATATATATATATATATATATATATATATATATATATATATATATATATATATATATATATACACATGTTTAGTCAAAAAAAACATTAACTTCTTTTCAACTATTTAAAGTCCTTCACAAAGTTTTTTTTTTTAAATATTGTATTGACTTAGGGTGTTACTGTATCTCAGAAAAAGTTTGTAAAAGGAATAATATTTTGGAAAAATGGAAGGCTGTATATACTGACCAGGTTGTTATCTAAGTTAAGATTACCTAATCTTTTAAAATTATCTGTTTTTCCAGTATTCACACTTGTATATATATATATATATATATATATATATATATATATATATATATATATATATATATATATATATATATATATATATATATATATATATATATATATATATATATATATATATATAGTTTTAAAATAAATAAGTATGTTTTAAAATTTTGCTGGATTACTTATTTAAATAATAATAAGTTCTCGTATTTATTTTTTTATCTCAATGTAGATTTAATAATAGTAATAATAAATTTACGCTATTGTTCACGAAAAAAAAAATTCTTATTGCTTTATTTTTTCAGATATAATTTTCAATAAAATTATTTTAAACATAATATTACCGACCATTTCACTTTCACTTATTATGAAACGTTTCATTTTATAATTATCACGAATAAATAAAATTATTAACAAGAAGCATAAGTGTAAATTCGTAATATAATAGAAATATACAAAGGAAAATAATTCATTAACCTAAAAGATGAAGGAAGTGTTGAAAAGGGGGAAAGATAAATTGCTAGATAGATAGATAGGTAGATAGATAGATAGATAGATAGAAAGAAAGATAGAAAGAATATTAAGGAAAATATTAGAGTGTGGATTTTACAGTTTTAAAGACGCTGAAAATCATCGACTTAAAAGTGCTAAAAACATATACAATGCGTATGAATACTACGGTAGGATAAATGGGGACATATTTTCGCAAGAAAGACTTATATTACCCAACGTAGACACAAGGATAAGACTTACAAGATCTAATGCCGCATTTGCAATTGGCGTATTGAGTGCATCTAATGCGACATCTGAAGCACTGAAACCTGTATTTCAGTTTTTGGATGCTTATTTGTACGTAAGAAAAGTGAAATTGAGCCCTCAGAAAGCATTTAGAAATAGAAAAATCTCTTATTCAAGCTACTGCGAAAAATCCGATAAAAAGAATCGAAACGAAAATATTTAATTTTACTCAGGGATTATCAAACATAAGCATTCCAAATATCGCTAATGGTCCCCTGCCTCAGAAAGTCATCTGTAGGGATTGTAGAACATGAGGCATATTCGGGAAATTATAAGAAATCTCCTTTTAAATTCACTCATTTTGGTCTTCGAAGTATAAGTCTCCATATAAATGGCCAACCTTACGGTAGAGACTACGAAATGCTGTACAATGGGGAGCACTCATTGTGTTCCCGCCCGTTTTACGATTTAATTTCGAACACTGTATCCTGTAATGATAACGGAACAGGAATAGATTTGAATTCATATATCGGGAACAGTAACTTGTACGCTTACGACCTTACACCTGATCTTTCTGCTTCTAACAGTTATCATCTCAATATTGTAAGGAAAGGAACCTTAGGGCTAAGTTTAACATTTGGTAAAGCTCTGACTACATCTATATCTGTTATTGTGTACCTAGAACATCCACAGATTATTGAGGTTATTTTGAATTATTAATAAAAGATGGATGAAGAAGAAATTCAATTTGTATTTAAGAATCAGAAGAAATTTTTAGGTATATTTGCCAGTGACGAGATCTCATCAGTAAAAATGAGTTCGGGAACCGCTCTCATTTTTAATACGTCACCAAGATCTGCTAATTATGGTCACTGGATTTCTATTTTTAAAAATAAAATTAATGAACTTTATTTTGCTGACTCTTTAAAGTTAGACTTTATACTAGAAGAATATTATGTGACTAGTTTTTTAAAAAATAATAATGTTCGAAATATGAAGACACTACCATTTCAGCTGTACAATCACAAAACTCAAGACTTTGTGGCCTGTATTCTATATATTTTGTTTCGAATTTTTTAAATAATGTTCCCTTTGAAAAAATTACTAAGTGTTTTTAATGCTAAAAATCTGCTTTTAAATGATTTCATACTCGTGAATAATGTGGAAAATACGATAAAATAATGCTTTCATATATATATATATATATATATATATATATATATATATATATATATATATATATATATATATATATATAATATAAATATTATTATTATTTGTAATTATTATTATTAAAAATGACTGATGTTTGTGAATAAAAACATTAAATAAGGAGTTTTTATTATCATTATGTTTTAATGAAATGTGAAAAAAACTATAAAGGGGAATTAGAGAGAGAGAGAAAAAAAATATTTTTACGGATAAGAGAGAAAAGGCATACTATAGACACTGATAATTATTTAAAACAGAATGAAAATACTAAACCGTGTATTGGTAAAAAAAAAAAAAAAATTGAGAAGATATAAACTATGTAAGAAATATTTATAAAAAGAAACTAAATGCATATGGTTAGGAAGAAATATTCGTAAAACTTGGTTAATT
>SEYY01023037.1:200000-202500 GCA_009176605.1 Armadillidium nasatum | reverse complement strand
GATTAATCAGTAAATTAATCGGAAAATTAATCGAAAAAAATTACATTAAAACTAATACATTAAAAATAATCGATATTTATCGATTAATCATTCGATTATTACTATTAGTATCATCATTTTTGAAGTAGGAGTAGTCTTTATTTAAGTTCCTCCATCAAAAATATGCAATAATATAAATTATGAAAATATGCAACATTTTGCAACATTATTCTCTAATCATTTTATGCTATTTCTAACATTTTTTACACATTTTCCATCATTTTTAGCTATTTTTTACCATTTTCAACCCTTTTTCCCTATAAAACTTAAGCTTGCAACTTTTGCACGATGCATGCATAAGGGCTAATTAACCCCTCTTACTCTCCTGACCCTCCTTTAACCCTTTCACCCCCCCTTTAACCCTTTCACCCCTCTTTGACCCCTTTTCCCCCTTTTTTATTGAAAAAATTTTTTTTTGCAACATCATTCAATTGAGGAGCAAGACTTCTGCAAATGCAACCCTGTTGTAAATTTGCGGAGGTTTTACTCCCTATACTACTAATAATAATATATATATATATATATATATATATATATATATATATATATATATATATATATATATATATATATATATATATATATATATATATATATATATATATATATATATATATATATTAGACCGGTCCTTGTTTATAGAGGTGAAATTTTTTTCCTTCGAGAATAAAAGGTAGGACAAGGTAGACTTATTACATTATATGTTAAAATAATCTTTGAAAAAATTCAGATCAATCAAATAATATTAATCTGTGTCCCATCGAGGTTAAGTATGAAAACATTATAAAATTTTTAACATGCTTAACATATCGAAAAAGACAGAATAATAGAAAATGTTCATAATTTTTTGAATATTGTAATATTGTAATATTGTACACCTACAATATAATCTTAGAATAAAAACTTAACCTATTATTTTTTCCTTTTCAGTATATCACGGGTATGGCTCGGGTATTTAAATCTAAAGGAAGATTTTTATTTAGGAAATATTTCAAATCATCTTTTTTGATAAACATTTTAGTTTTTCTTTAACTTGATGTTCGTATCCGTGGTTTCAATAGTTTGTGACTGTATGCGTTGTTTTATTAATATCAGAGTAATCTTTCTTTTCATGTCATCGTTTATTCTTTCATAATATGTGGAAAAGGCTTCACATTCCTCACTCAAATACCATAAGTGACTAATAATATTTTGAATTGCTATTTCAACAATAAGTTTATCATGGTTTTTGTATTCAAAGGGATTTTTAAGAAAATTAATTGCTTCAATTGCATGTGTAGTAGAAAACCATGCTTTCACATATTTTATTATAAACCAACATATTCGTTTTTGTGCGTTCTCCTTGGTTGGTGTTAAATTTAAATTGTTGTCTAAATAGATATATATTTGTAAGCAATATATATTGCTTTTCTCATCCATCTCCCTAAGTGATATGCTCCCTGTTGCCGGAAATTATTGCCTAAAAAATTATTGCTAGTTCCCGAAATTCTTGATAATCGTGATGAAGTTGATTCTCTTTAATTTTATTTTTGGGCACACTGTAAGATCTCGTTTACATCATCTTTAAATATTGTTCTTACCTCTGTATCTTATTCCCATGCCAAATATTGTGCCTTGTTAATATTGTTCATTTTCTACCGGGGAAAAGAGTTTTTGATATTACGAAGTTGCATAAGTTTCTAGGCTTTAAAGACAATGGCAATTCCTGAAGGAAGAATCTTTACGCCAGATTGCACGAGAACAGGGAGAATTTTTTAAAACCAAGAATTATTTGGTTTCATTGAAGGGAACGAATATGGAATGTTCTCCTCCATGTCAGAGAAAATTACTTCCGATAGACTCCTCTCGCGGAAGCAATAATCATTTCATGAAAAATCAAAAAGTACGACCACAAGTCTGAGCAGTTTGATGTACCGAAACAATACAAACGTTTCTTGGCTTTTCCTCGCAATCTTCCATCTTTCCCACGGAAGAATTGGAGATAGAAGTGGATACAGAAATAAGAAGGTGTTCGTGTAAACCTAGAAGTGGAAAGAGTCTAACAGTACAAGGAGAAGGATTGAAAGTTAAGGAAAAAGTCTAGAATGTTCGGTTCATCCCAAGGAGACAAAGGAGACGAGTAGGAAGTTGCATTCTCTATTCAAGGTCAATTAGGATCGAAAACGGAAGGCAAGTTCACGCAAGTATCTGGAGAACCATTAGGAAGCCATTGGTAGTGGTTAACATTGAAATTTTATAAAATGATGTCTTTCATTGATCTGCAATCAAATCCTTTTGATTCTTGCAACACTCTCTCCCCTTTCCTGCATTCACGTCGTTTACCAGAAGTTTAACAATGCATTACTCCCATGAATATTCGATATGTGGAGTTCCTTATTCATTGATTTTGTGCAAACAGGCTTTGCAAAACTGGTATTCAGCTAAGAAGTAACTTTTGCAGCTGTTGTTTTCTTATACTTTA
>SEYY01023037.1:187500-190000 GCA_009176605.1 Armadillidium nasatum | reverse complement strand
TATATATATATATATATATATATATATATATATATATATATATATTCACTGAAATGTCAAAGAGCGGAGGACCAAGAGTCAAAGAAAAGGGAAAGAAGATCACCAGTATAGCGTTTCTTACGAAAGCCATATTGGCAATCAGAGATAAGATTAGATGTATTGAGATGTTTACAAATCTTCATGTTAAGAATAGATTCGAAAACTTTAGAGAGAATGGAGGTCAAAGAAATAGGACGGTAGTTATCGGGTTGAAAGGGTCTCACTTCTTTGGCACATGATGAATGAGCGCACGTTTTCAACAAGAAGGGAAGGTTGAAGCAGAGAAACAAAGACGAAATAAGTTACCAAGGCAAGGTGCAAGCTCGGAAGCACAAGTTTTGAGAATCCCAGGAGGAATACCATCGGGACAATACGCCTTCTTAGTATTAAGCTCAGAGAGAGGAGAAATGACATCTTTAGAAGAAATTCAATTTTAGGCATAAAAGAGTTGGATGGGGTTGAAGGAGGAAGTATAGCTCCGGAATCGTTTAAAATTGAATTAGAGGCAAACGTTTGAGCGAAGAGTTCAGCTTTAGAAGAAAGTAAAACAGTAGTTGTGCCGTCGGAAGATACTAAGGGAGGGAAAGAGGAAGAAGCAAAGTTTGAGTCGACGCAAATTGCCAGAAAGAACGTGAAGAAGAGGAACCAGAAAGATTATTACATTTTCTACTGAGAAAAGAGTTTTCAGTGTTATTAAGGATAGATTTTTCACGATTTTGTTATGAAATATAAGGTGCGAGAGTTTCTGGAGATTAAAGACGATGGTAATCCCTGAAGGCAACATACCTTAGGCGGAAAGCACAAGAACAAGTTGAGTTATACCAAGGTTTGTTATGTTTAGTAGAAGGGAAAGAAAATGAAACTAACGCCTCCTTTCCAGAGAGAATCCCCTCGGTAATGCGTTCGGCTTTATGTTAATCTTGGGAAAAATACATATTGGGAAGCAATAATCATTTCACGGGAAATCAAAGAAGTTGGACCGCAAGTTCAACCAGCTTGCGGCAAGACTTTTAGAGATAGAAGAGGATACAGAGATAAGAAGGTGATCGGATAAACCCAGAGGAGGAAAGAGCTTAACAGTATAAGGAGAAACATTAGAAGTTAGAAAAAGTCTAGAATGTTGGGTTCATCTCCAAGGAGATCAGGGATACGAGTAGGGAGCTGCACCAACTGCTCAAGGTCTTTTTGGATAGCGAAATGGAGGGCACGT
Source organism: Armadillidium nasatum (assembly GCA_009176605.1). Taxonomy (NCBI): domain Eukaryota; kingdom Metazoa; phylum Arthropoda; class Malacostraca; order Isopoda; family Armadillidiidae; genus Armadillidium; species Armadillidium nasatum. The sequence goes on along the minus strand of SEYY01023037.1, from coordinate 188,751 downwards.
CCACCAGCTGTATCATAAGAACTAGAAGGAAGCAATTGTCGGTGGTGAACATTGAAATCACCTAATATGATGATTTAAGAGAAAGGAGAAGAAGAGAGAGAATGTGCTCTATATTAGAGTTTAGATAATCGAAGAATCTAGGATAGCCAGTAGAATTAGGAGATAAACAAACAGAACAAATGAATTTAGTCGTAGAATGGCAAGAGAGCGTGAGACATATGGTTGAAAATTCGAAGGCTCCAAATTAGAGACACGAGAAAAAACGATGTCATTGCGCACGTATGCACAACAGCCTCCTTTGACTGAAAATTGAGGATATAGGCAGTAGGAAGAAATAAAATAGGGTCTGCTATCAGAACGCTCAAACATCTGAGTTTCCGTCAAAAATAAGAGGTGAGGTCTAGAAGAAGAGAGGTGATGTTCAACAAAGTAGAAATTCGAGTGTAGATCGCGAATGTTGCAGAAATTAATAAAAAAATAGCCTTGCATCATGACAAGTCGGCTGCAGTGGGTGGCACCAACCCCATTACCAAAAGGCCATCAACTCTCAAGTGGTGACGGGGGAAGAGATGGATGAGGAGCTATTTTTGGGAGCTGCCACCCGGGGGCTTCTCCGAGGCTGCTGTTTTGACGCCATTATGAATTTGCTTTTTTTTTTATTTATTTATTTTTTTTTTAGAAAAAGGGTTAGTGTCTGTATTAGTGCTTTATGCGCGCGAAGGAGAGCCTACTTCATGTAGAATAAAGTGCCAACATAATATATTATATATATTATATATATATATATATATATATATATATATATAATAATATAATATATATATATATATATATATATATATATATATATATATATATATATATATATATATATATATATATATATATAATATATTAATAATAATATAATAATTATTATAATATTATAATAATAACTAATAATATAATAATAAATAATTAATAATAATCATAATAATAATAATAATAATAATAATAATAATATAAATAATATAATAATATAAATAATAATAAATAAAATAATTTATAAATATATATAATTATAATAATAATATAATAAAAATTAATGATAAAATAATAATAATAATAATAATAATAATAATAATAATAATAATAATAATAATAATAATAATAATAATAATAATAATAATAATAATAATAATAATATATAATAATAATAATAATAATAATAATAATAATAATAAATAATAATAATAATAAAATAATAATAAT
>SEYY01023037.1:152500-157500 GCA_009176605.1 Armadillidium nasatum | reverse complement strand
TGTAGGAGGGATAGAACCATAGGACTTTTACAACAAGAATCGATTGCTTTACTGTTTGAGCCACAATAGAGACAGATATTTTCATATATATATATATATATATATATATATATATATATATATATATATAGGACAATTTTTATATATATATATATATATATATATATATATATATATATATATATATATATATATATATATATATATATATATATATATATATATATATATATATATATATATATATATATATATATATATATATATATATATATATGTAAAGAGCATACCTCCATACTCACTCCCTATCACCAAATTTTTCAAAACTCCCTATTTCTCTTAATAAGTTTTTGGGACCCCTTACTCCCCCCCCCTCCACTTTCAATCCCACCCCTCCCCTCAGCACCCCACCCGAGCCAATTTCCTGTAATCCCGACTTATCGCATTGAGTCCTTTTTCGACCACGTTCGAAACTTTTCAATATGTATATATATATAAGAGTATCTTGAGGCTCAATAAACCTAATACCAATTATTTTCAATTTGCCATATATATATATATATATATATATATATATATAATATATATATATATATATATATATATATATATATATATATATATATATATATATATATATATATATATATATATATATATATATATATATATATATATATATATATATATATATATATATATATATATATATATATATATATATATATATATATATATATATATATATATATATATATATATATATATATATATATATATATATATATATATATATATATATATATATATATATATATATATATATATATATATATATATATATATATATATATATATATATATATATATATATATATATATATATATATATATATATATATATAATATATATATATATATATATATATATATATATATATATATTATATATATATATATATATATATATATATATATATATATATATATATATATATATATATATATATATATATATATATATATATATATATATATATATATATATATATATATATATATATTACCTTAATCCACATAGCCAATTTGGACTATATAACATCAATACCTTTAAATTATACGATTTCCAAACCTAGTCTTATATATCAATAATCTTATAAGGAGAAAAAAAAATCTGTCCTATAAATAAAAAATCGTTCTTTTACCAACAGAATATAACGAAAACTCCTTCGACTATTGGAATATGCGTTCTATTTGTTATACATAGTGTATGCTTACATTATGTGACCGTATTTTCCTCACATAGTGTATGTTTACATTATGTGACCGTATTTTCCTCACATAGTGTATGTTTACATTATGTGACCGTATTTTCCTCACATAGTGTATATTTATATTATGTGACCATATTTTCCTCATATGGTGTATGTTTCCCTTATGTGTTCATATTTGCCCCATATACAGTGTATGTTTTCATTATGTCACCGTATTTTCCTCACATGGTGTATGTTTACTTTTTGTAACTGTATTTTCCTCACATGGTGTATGTTTACATTATGTGACCATATTTTCCTTACATAGTGCATGTTTACATTATGTGACCGTATTTTCCTTACATAGTGTATGCTTACATTATGTGACCGTATTTTCCTCACATGGTGTATGTTTATATTATGTGACTGTATTTTTCTCACATAGTGTATGTTTACAATATGTTTTCATATTTGCCCCATTTACAGCGTATGTTTACATTGTGTTACCGTATATGCCCCATATGCAGTGTATGTTTACATTATGTGACCGTATTCCTCACATGGTGTATATTTACATTATGTGACCGTATATTCCTCACATAGTGTATGCTTACAATTTGTGTGTGTGTGTTTGCTCCACATAATGTACGTTTATGTGTTTATTGTTATGTGTTCGTACTTGCCTCACATGTATGTGCGTGTGTGTGTGTATGTGTATGTGTGTGTATGTCCGAGCTTCTTATAACTAAAGCCACCTATTGATTTCATTCAATTGATCTAGAAATGACTTCAGCTTATATAACTCGGCAAATTTGAGAACAAACAGACAGGTACGTAAACAAACGTGTTTATAAATAAACAAACATGTAAGCTGAATTACTTAAAACAGACAAATACACAAACATGGTCACATACACAGTTAAATGCGTAAATAGTCGAGTTTATATACAAACTACGTTAGCAGAAGTGCCAAAAAAACACAATACAAACACACAAACACTAAGAAAAACAAGTAAATAAACTTATATATACATATATAAATAAATAATGTTTGCAGAATTAGAATCTCGTAAAACAAAATGATACACAAACGTATGGTCACAAACACAGAGAAAAATGTTAACAGACTTGTTTTATAAACAGGAAAAACAGAGTTAACAGATTTAACATAAAACAGACTGTCATACACACAAACACAAACATTGATAGGTACACAAACAGACAAAATACGTAAACAAACAGAAAAAAATACGCAAACAAAACTGCATAAAATAAGCAAACAAACATGTTCAAACATTCACTTGTTTATAAACAAACAAACACACGCAAAACACAGACAAGAATATAAACTGACAAACAAACCACAACAAACACAAACAAGCCAATGGTTAACTATATATTACAAACAAGTACACTAAAGCAAATCAACTACAAGCACACAAAAACACGATCTAATGAGTACTTACACAAATACAAAATGTCATACTCACACATATACACACACTAAAAGTACACACACACACACACAAACACACACAAATTTTCTCTAACGGTTTATTAAACAAACTTAAGGATACAAAAAAAAAGGTTATTTGCACCCATATACACAATATATTATTTTTATTACACAAGGTAGAAAAGCACACAAAAAATAATCTGCATGGCTACAAGATACACACTCATTTTCAAATGGATATTATAAAAAGCTAATTAAGCACACAAAAAGTACACCCAACGCACAATCTTTAGTGGTTTATCATACAAACTTGTTAAACACACATTGTAAGTACACAAAAATAATCTGGTTACAATATGTGCTAAGCACACACTTAGTTTCTAATTGTTTATCATACAAGTACATAAAAACAAGTTGGTTAAACGCTAACACACACACACACACAGTCCTAATTTTTTTATTTATACAAACTTGTTAAATACACTTAAAATATGCTAGCAATACACTACACTCTTTCTGTATACACTTCACAATGCTCTAAACGCTATACTCTCTATATATCCACTACAAACTCTCTCTACACACTGTACGCTCTATATGCACTACACACTGTCTCCATGCACTACACTCTCTCTATACACTACACCCACTCTATATACACTACATACTTTCTCAACACACTACACCCTCTTTATATACACTACACACTCTCTATACACTACACACTCTCTCTATACACTACACCCTCTCTCCTTTTTACACCACTCACTCTCTATATCTATACACTTCATTATCTCTCTATACACTGCAAACTTTCCCTAGACTCTAATTTCTCTCTCTCTCTCTCTCTCTCTCTCTCTCTCTCTCTCTCTCTCTCTCTCTCTACACACTACACTCTCTTCCTTATAGTAAAACACAAAAAAAATGATGAAAAATACACAATATGGTAAAAAGAGGAGAATGAAAACGAATAACAATAATAATAATAATAAAAATATAAAATTTGAAATATAAAAAAACATATAGTAAAAGACAAAGAAAAGAAAACACCATCAAACTGAACCACCAAAAAAGGCAGAAGAAGAAGAGAGCGAAAACGTATTGTATGACATAAAGCTTCTCTTATCATACATTTCAGCATCCTAATTGGTCGGTAGAGTTACCTAATTATCTTCCAATATTAGCTCTATTACCGGCAGACTCGCCCGATTTTCAGATTTCCTTAGAGCAGAATTGCTTTAGGGAGGAACGCGCCCAATTTCGAGGGGAGAGGGGAGAAGGGAGAGGGGAGAGAGGGGAGAGAGGGAAGAGGGGAGTTGGGAGGATGCAGAAGGAGGATTAAGGTACGAACAACCGATATGTGTGTATATATACATGTATATATAGGAATGTATTTACATGTAAGTGGGATATATATATATATATATATATATATATATATATATATATATATATATATATATATATATATATATATATATATATATATATATATATATATATATATATATATATATATATATATATATATATATATATATATATATATATATATATATATATATATATATACACAAATAAGCATCTAAATGAAGCATTTTTATCCAAGGTTGCGGAGCTTGAGTCTGTAGCCGGAGTCGGAGCCGGAGTCGGAGCTGGAGCCGGAGAACGAGCAGGAGCAGGAGCAGGAGCTGAAGCAGGAGCCTCAAAGCAGAAAGAATATGGGTGAATCCGGAGAAGGAAATACATAATTTTAAATATGATGGAGCCGGAGCCAGAGAAATGAGATTTAAAAATGAAGGAACATGATTAGAAGTTATAGTTGACCAAAAAATTATCCTGCTCCTCAACCCTGTTTTTTTTATCCATACACGGACAAACATACACATACTGACTTTAAAAAAAAAATTACAAATATATGCATAAAAATAAAATTAAATCCCAGGTGGAAAATTTCATTGAATTTGTATTTTTTTTTTTTTTTTTTTTGTTACTCTAAAAATATTTTTGGTGCTTTCCACACACGCACACACACACACACACACACACACACACACACACACACACACACACACTTACACACACATACACGCTTATACATACAGACACGAATATACATACACACACGAATATGCATACACACACACGGATTTAAATCTACATCCTGCTGCAACAAAATTATTATTTATTAAGGGTACGTTCAACAAAATATTCGTACACTGTAAAAATTGTCCTAACGAATCGTTGGGACAATTGGCAAAAATGTCAGTAAAATTTTTAATAAGGAAAAG
>SEYY01023037.1:137500-140000 GCA_009176605.1 Armadillidium nasatum | reverse complement strand
TCTAGTGACGTAACTTTTTTGACGAGGCCATGCCCAGTTAGGATAAGGTCTGGTTAGGTTAGGTGTTTTGCCCTTCTTGACAGCGTTATATCTTGTTAGACCTAGGTGTGGTTGGCAAAATTTTAGTGAAAATTGTTAAATTTGCTCCTATTTTAAATATCAGCGAAAATATCACTAAAAATTACGTTAAATCAGATAATTCCTGTCAAACTTGGAAGGATTGGATCAGGTTAGGATTATTTCAGGCCTGTATTGGTATGAAAAATCTTACTAAAAAATGTAAAAGTGAGACAGATTTTGAACCGCTCTTTAGGTAATAATAATAATAATAATAATAATAATAATAATAATAATAATAATAATATAATATAATAATAATAATAATTTAATAATAATAATAATAATAATAAATAATATTAATAATAATAATATTAATAAAATATAATAATAAATAATAATAATAATAAATAAGATAATAATAATAATAATAATAATAATAATAATAATAATAATAATAATAATAATAATAATAATAATAATGATTAATAATAATAATAATAATAATAATAATAATAATAATATAATAATAATAATATAATAATAATAATAACTGGGTATTTTTACCAAAAATGTTTATTCCCTTTCTGAAAACTAAATAGTCAAATCAATCAAAACCAATCGATATGCAAAACCAGAAACTAAGTCCAGCTGGAATAGTTCAATTTAATATGTCTTTTTATGCAATTTCTTGGAAATGATTCAATAATGATGAAGATTCAAGGAAGAAGGATGAAGGAAAATTAAGGATCTCATGAAGATTCATGAAGAAAGAAAATGAAGATTCAGTAAGAAGGAAAAGAAATCTCAAAAAGAAGGAAAATTGAAAATCTCATGAAGATTCATGGAAGAAGGAAGATGAAAAATTAAAGATCTCTTGAAATTCAAGGAAGAAGGAAGAAGGAAAATTGAAGATCTCATGAAGATTCATGTAAGAAAGAAAATTGAAGATCTCATGAAGATTCTAGTAAGAAGGAAAATTGAAAATCTCATGAAGATTCAAGAAAGATGGAAGAAGGAAAATTGAAGAATAAATTCAAGAATGATTATTCTTGCAAATTAAGAAAGACAAGTTTAAGTACGACCAGTTTCTAAGATACAAGGAAATTGAAGACTGATTAAAATGAAGAAATGAGGAAGATTTGAGGACTGACTACATTGAAAAAAATGAGGAAGAATGAAGACTGACTTCATTGAAGAGATGTGGAAGATTTGAAGACTGACTACATTAAAGAAATGAGGAATAATAACAACTGACTACATTGAACAAATTAGGAAGATTTGAAGACTGACTACATTAAAGAGGTGAGGAAGATTTGAAGACTGACTACATTGAAAAAATGAGGAACAATGAAGACTGACTACATTGAAGAGGTGAGGAAGATTTGAAGACTGACTACATTGAAGAGATGAAGAGGACTGAAGACCAACTACATTGATGGATATCGTACATAAGGAAAAATACGTTAAGAATAAAGATATATAAGGAAAATATTTTCCTCGTAGGAATGTAATTAGTAATAAAGAATGCTTTGAGAGAAATAATCTTCGCATGATAATATAATTGGTAATCTAATGTTCGCATGATAGCATAATTGCTAATCTAATCTTCGCATAATAATATAATTGTTAATCTAATTTCGCATGATAACATAATTGTTAATCTAATCTTCGCTTGATAATGTAATTGTTAATCTAATCTTCGCATGATAATAAAATTGTTAATCTAATCTTCTCATGATAAAATAATTGTTAATCTAATCTTCTCATAATAACATAATTGTTAATCTTCGCATGATAATATAATTGTTAATCTAATCTTAGCATGATAAAATAATTGTTAATCTAATCTTCGCATAATAATATAATTGTTAAGAAGGAATGTTATGAATGAAATAATATTCATACAAGAATATAATTACTTCAAAGTGAATGCTATGAGAGAAATCTTCACATAAGAATATAATTGTAAAAAATAGAAGCGCAGTGAGAAACTATTATTTAAATGGCAATATTATTATTAAAAAGAAATTTTAAAAAGAAATAATTTTCTCATAAGAATATAATTGTTAAAAAGGAATGTCATGAGAAAATATTCGTTAAAAAGGAATGTTATGAGAAAAATATTCACAAAGAAATATAACTAAAAAATTTGAGTATTGAGAGAAACATTCTTTATTGTAGCAATAAAATTATTAAAAAAGAATGTTATGAATGATATTATGTTCTATAATAACATAATTGTTGAAAATAAATATCATGGAAGAAGTAATCTTCACTTGAAAACATAATTGTTAAAATGAATGTTATGAGAGAAGAAAACCTTAACATATAAATATAATAATCAAATATGAATGATGTAAGAAAAATAGTCTTCATATACATGGGAATATTATAATTGTAGAAAAAGGAATGTTATAAGAGTATAACTGTTACATAGTAA
>SEYY01023037.1:120000-122500 GCA_009176605.1 Armadillidium nasatum | reverse complement strand
TTTTTTTTTTTTTGGATTCGCACGTGAAGATTAATTTTTTCTCAGCGTATTTTTATACACATTTATTTTTATTTGCACAATCTGAGAAAAGGGTTTAATTAAAGCAAAGTGTGGATATATATATATATATATATATATATATATATATATATATATATATATATATATATATATATATATATATATATATATATATATATATATATATATATATATATATATATATATATATATATATATATATATATATATATATATATATATATATATATATATATTCTTACTTCAGCCCCCAGGTAGGTATCATCTGCCTGTCAGCTGGTGCAGCCTCCTCCTCCATCTGTCTCTATCAGCGAATTGACTCTCTCAGTTGTGTAATGTTCGGGAAGCGATCCTCTCCAACACCTCCTTTACCTCGTGCCTCCACCTCTTTCTAGGTCTTTCCCTCGGTCTCCTGCCCACCAGTCTCCACTCTCAACACCTCCTCCCACTCTCCTCCATTCTCTCTAGATGCCCCAACCACCTCATTTGGGCCCTTCCTATCTTATTTCTCATGTCGCTCACCCCTCTCACCTCTCTCTTTTGCGTTCGTTTCTTATTCTGTCTCATCTACCCTTTCCTACCATAACCCTCAGAGGCCTCATCTACTTCTTGTCACTGTGGTTGTTGTCCAACATTCCGCGCCATATGTCAATATGGGCGTCAATATACTCTCATAGATGTCTCATTTTGCTTGCAAAGACACATTTTTGGTTCTTTAACAATGGGTAGAAGCAATTCACGCCTCTTCCATATTTGCTTATTCTCTCCGCGATATCTTCCTCCACTCCTTTCCGCACCTCCAAACACACTTCCCAAATACTCAAAGCTTCCAACCTCTTTTGCCAGGTACGTCGACATTGTATCCATCCTCTTTCCGAGGCTGCTATATTGCAAACAATATTTTTTTTGATGCATCGGCTTGCTAAGCCTGTCTGTGAACCCTCTTCCTTTTTCCGGGCTGGGGACCGGTATAGGATGCTAGATGTTGTTATCCCATGGCGGAGTATATATATATATATATATATATATATATATATATATATATATATATATATATATATATATATATATATATATATATATATATATATATATATATATAATATATATATATAGTAACACCATATTAATTTAACCATTTGAAAGTTGACAACCATGAAATGCCACTCAATTTTCTCTTTCTCTTCTCAGATCTGTTCGAGTATCTTTAGTAAATGCTTCACAAACATCATTTCAGACCTACACTTCATCAACAGTCTTTTCAGACTAAACCATGTTTCTCATTGTAGGTCTTCTTCTTGACTGATTTAACCATGTAAGTAATTTTTTAAAGTGTTGCTTCACATTTGAGTATCTGCTGCTTATTTGAGTAGATTCGAGTAACTTCTCCTTTGAGTAGCTGTACAATAAAGTAGATACACATTTGAGTAGCTGCTTATTTGAGTAGATTCTACTTCGAGTAACTTCTCCTTTGAGTAGTTGTTCATCAGAGTAGCTTCTCATATGAGTAGCTTTTCCTTTGAGTAGCTCTTTCTTTGAATAGTTTTTCCTTTGAGTAGCTGCACATTTGAGTAGCTTCACATTTGAGTAGCTGCTTATTTGAGTAGATTCTACTTCGAGTAACTTCTCTTTTGAATAGCTGTTCATCCGAGTAGCTTCTCATATGAGTAGCTTTTCCTTTGAGTAGCTCTTTCTTTGAATAGTTTTTCCTTTGAGTAGCTGCACATTTGAGTAGCTTCACATTTGAGTAGCTGCTTATTTGAGTAGATTCTACTTCGAGTAACTTTTCCTTTAAGTATAACTGTTTCATCCGAGTAGCTTCACATTCAAGTAAATTCTCACTCAAGTAACTGATCATTTGATTATAGTCTCTGATTAGTTATTCTTTCGATTCTCAAAAGACAACCTTTTAGTAATGATTAACTTACATTTGTCTGCCTTGTTTAATTAAAGCATCACTTCCTTGGTTTGAATTAGTCTTTTTTCCCTGTTTTTAAAACTTTGTTTAGATCAGCGGTTCCCAAACGGGGTCCAGATGAACCCAAAAATGCTTTGAGTTTATTTAATATAGGAATATTACATCTGAGTTTATTTAATATAGGAATATTACATCTGGGTATATGGGGTTATAACTCAGGGGGTCTATAAGCAATAAGAAGGTCGGAACTCCTGGGTTAGATCATGCATTAAACACTGAAGATCATCTTCAGAATTGTCAGAGAAAAACACTGAAGATCATCTTCAGAATCGTCCAAGAGAACACTGAAGATCATCGTCAGAATCGTCCAAGAAAACACTAAAGATCACCTTAAGAATCATCCAGATAACACTGAAGATCATCTTCAGAATCATCCAAATAACACTGAAGATCATCTTCAGAATCATCCAAATAACACTGAAGATCATCTTCAGAATCATTCAAGAACAAAATGAATGTTGTTTATATTAATGAGTAGAT
>SEYY01023037.1:87500-100000 GCA_009176605.1 Armadillidium nasatum | reverse complement strand
ATTTTATTATTTAATATTTAATATTTTATTATTTAATGTATATTTTCATCTACATTTAATTTAAAATTTCATTTAATATTTAATGTTAATGATATTTAATATTTAATTATTTTTAATATTTATCATTTAATTATATTTAATATTTATTTTGCATTTAATTTACTTATATTTTATTACATTTAATTTTAAATATTTAATATAATTAATTCATAATGAATTATTTCAAAGTTAATAAATATCTAATTAAAACTGAATAATAATTAATTTATTTATTTTTATATATTTTAATAAATTTCTAATTTTTAAATTATTAATTTATATTTAAAATTTAAATAACGTATCTCTAATATTTATAATAATAATAATAATAATAATAATAATAATAATAATAATAATAATAATAGTAATAATAATAATAATAATGTCAATAAAAATATTAATATTAATAATAATAAAATTAATAATAATAGCAACAACAATAATGATAATAATAATAATATTCATTATAAAATACTTTAATCTAAATACTTAAAATATTAATAGAAATATTGATATTATTTTTATATTTAAAAATCTTTTAATATTAATAAATAAATATTTAAATTTTCATATCGATTTCGAAATATTAATATGTAATTTAGCTATATTTTGACATTTTAGTAATAATAATAACAGTAACAATAATAATAATAATAACAATTATTATTATAATAGTAATGATAATCATAATAATAAAAATAATTTACTATAGTAACAATAATAATAATAATAATAATAAATAATATTAATAATAATAAATATAAGATTAAAATTAATAAATTTTTATTTAAAATTTAAAATTTTAATAATTCTTTTAAATAATAATAATAAAATAATTATAAAATAATAACAATAAAAATAATATAATTATATAATAATAATAATAATAATAATAATTATAACTATGATAATAATAATAATATAATAATATTAATATTAATAAGTAATTAAGAAATTATAAAAATAGTAATAATAATAATAATAATAATAATAATAATAATAATAATAATAATAATAATAATAATAACTGATAATGATAATGAAAATAATTTCAATAATTATAATATTTATAACAATAATAATATTCATTATCATATAATATAACAATAACAATAATAATAATAATAATAATAATAATAATAATAATAATAATAATAATAATAATAATAATAATAAAAACATAATAATAACAACAATAACAAAAATAAAAACAAAAATTATAATAATGATAATATTTATAACAATAATAATAATTATTATTATAGTTATTTTAAAAATAACAATAATGATAATAATAATAATAATAATAATAATAATAATAATAATAATAATAATAATAAATAATAATAATAATAATAATAATAAAAATAATAATAAAAATAATAATAAAAATAATAAAAATAAAAAAATAATAATAATAACTAATAATAATAATAATAATAATAATAATAATAATAATAATAATAATAATAATAATAATAATAATAATAATAATAATAAATAATAATAAATAATAATAATAATAATAATAATAATAATAATAATAATAACAAAATAAAAATAATTATAATACTAGTATAAAGAACGCCACTAAGGTGAGTATAGAATTCCTTCAAGCAAAATCTCACCTGGCTCAATGCCCATACCTAGGAGCCAAGGGGCGGGGCATTCATCCCCCGCTTCGACGCTTTTGACAATGGTTTCGGGCAGTGGGAGGGAGTGCCTCACCATGGCACCGTAGAGGCCATACTCCGCCATTATTGTACTTTTGCCCCAAGTCTTCTCAGTTTTGCGCCATTTTGCTCGACGATTTTGGAACCATACCTGTAGAAGTAAAGTAAAAAATAGATAACTTATTAATTGGATTCTGTGTCGGAGCTGGAGCCGTCGGAGCCGAAGTTAAAACTAGAGCCGGATCTGAATCCTGAGTCGGAGCTGGAACCGAAGCTAGAACTAGAGCCGAATCCGGAGCTGGAGCCCAAGCTGGAGCCGGAGGTGTAGCTAGAAGTAGAGCCGGAGCTGGAGCCGCAGCTAGAACTAGAGCCGTATCCGGATCGGAGTCGGAGCCGAAGCTAAAACTAGAGCCGGATCTGGATCTTGAGTCGGAGCTGGAACCGAAGCTAGAACTAGAGCCGAATCCGGAGCTGGAGCCCAAGCTGGAGCCGGAGGTGTAGCTAGAAGTAGAGCCGGAGCTGGAGCCGAAGCTAGAACTAGAGCCGTATCCGGATCCAGAGTCAGAGCTGGAGCCGAAGCTGTGACTAGAACTAGAGCCGGAGCTGGGGCCGAAGCTAGAACTAGAGCCGTATCCGGATCCGGAGTCGGAGCTGGAGCCGAAGCTGTGGCTAGAACTAGAGCCGGAGCTGGGGCCGAAGCTAGAACTAGAGCCGTATCCGGATCCGGAGTCGGAGCTGGAGCCGAAGCTGTGGCTAGAACTAGAGCCGGAGCTGGGGCCGAAGCTAGAACTAGAGCCGTATCCGGATCCGGAGTCGGAGCTGGAGCCGAAGCTGTGGCTAGAACTAGAGCCGGAGCTGGGGCCGAAGCTAGAACTAGAGCCGTATCCGGATCCGGAGTCGGAGCTGGAGCCGAAGCTGTGGCTAGAACTAGAGCCGGAGCTGGGGCCGAAGCTAGAACTAGAGCCGTATCCGGATCCGGAGTCGGAGCTGGAACCGAAGCTGTGGCTAGAACTAGAGCCGTATCCGGAGCTGGAGCCCAAGCTAGAACTAGAGCCGTATCCGGATCGCTGGAGCCGAAGGTGTAGCTAGAACTAGAGCCGGAGCTGGAGCCGGAGCTGGAGCCGAAGCTAGAACTAGAGCAGGAATCGAAGCTAGAGCAGTGATATTATTTATAATTCAATTAAATTACTTATTAAAAATTCAATATTTATTTTATGTAAAAATTTAAATATTTATTTATTTTTATTTGAATATTAATAAAAAAATTTAGCAAATTAAATTAAATTACAATTGCATTTCGAATTCTTCATAGGGAAAATCTTTTAAATATCGGTTTGCTAGGCCCGTCACAGCCGTTTTGTGGACTACTTATGATGGCAGGGATGTATGTACAATAGAAACTCATGTACACACACACACACACACACACACACACACACACACACACACACACACACACACACATACATATATATATATATATATATATATATATATATATATATATATATATATATATATATATATATATATATATATTATATATATACATATATATACATAATAATATATACTATATATATATATATATATATATATATATAATATATATATATAATATATATATATATATATATATATATATATATATATATATATATATATATATATATATATATATATATATATATATATATATATATATATATATATATATATATATATATATATATATATATATATACCTTTGTACTTCAAAAGCATTTATAAAGTTCTTGAAAATACATACACACACAAATACATACATATACACATATATAAATGCATTCATACATACATATATACATACATATATAATATATACATACATACTTACATACATACATACATACATACATACTTACATACATACATACATGCATACATACATACATTCATACATAATCTGTGGTGTAAATATAGAATAAAAGAGGAAATAGAAGAGTCAGGTTTCACGTTTGTTTCATTCATTGCTTGACCAATTGGAGCTAATTAAATTGAGATGGTGAAAGAGCGAGAGAGAGAGAGAGAGAGAGAGAGAGAGAAAGAGAGAGAGAGAGAGAGAAAGAGAGAAAGAGAAAGAGAGAGAGAGAGAAAGAGAGAGATTGAGAGAGAAAGAGGGAGAGACAGAAAGAGAGAGAATGAGAGAGAGAGGAAGAGAGAGGGAGAGACAGAGAAGGAGAGAGTAGAGGGAGAAAGAGAGAGAGAGAGAGAGAGAGAGAGGTAAAAAATGTTGGAAAATTGGATCAGATATCTTTCATTGTTTTAAAAACAAACGATTTTTTTTTTATTACAAAATAAAGGTTTAATACCAGTGGTTTTTTAAAAATGTTTTAAGCGTTTTTTAAAATGTTTTCTTTGTTTTTTTTAAAGTTGTTTTTTTTTTTGCTTTTATTTTTTAATGTTTTCTTTGTTTTTTAAAGTTGTTGTTTTTTTGTATTTATTTTTTTGTTTATTTATTTTTTTTCATGTTTTAAATTTTTTTTACAGCTGTTTTTGTTTTTAATGTTATTTAATTACAAGTTAATTTATTAATTAAAAACATTTAATTAATTAATAATTAAATTAATTATAAATTAATTAAATAATTTTACAATTGCAAATGCAAAATAAAACAAAAGTATTAAAAAATAAGTTTTAATCAAGGTCATTGTATACCATGAATGCCAATGTCCGTCTCAGTATCAGTGTCCTGTTTAGATATTGGGTCGGATCTGAATCAGAGTCCCCGAGTACCCGAGTCCCAGAATCCCCGAGAGTCCCAGAATTCCCGAATTCCCAGAGTCCCCGAGTTCCAGAATTCCCGAATCCCAGAGTCTCAGAGTTCCCGAGTTCCAGAATCCCCGAGTCCCAGAGTCCTCGAGTCCCAAAGTTCCCGAGTCCCAGAGTCCCTGAGTCCCAGAGTCCTCGAGTCCCAAAGTTCCCGAGTCCCAGAGTCCCCGAGTTCCAGAATTCCCGAATCCCAGAGTCTCAGAGTCCCCGAGTTCCAGAATCCCCGAGTCCCAGAGTTCCAGAGTCCCCGAGTACCAAAGTCCTTGATTCTTCGAGCCCCCAATTCCCCAAGTCTCCAAATTCACGAGTCCTCTGAGTCCCCAAATTCCTGAATCCCAGAGTTCCTGATTCCTTAAGCCCCTGATTCTCTAAATTCCTGAGTCTCGTAGTAGTCCTTGAGTTCGTGAATTCCTGAGTTCACGAATCTTCAAATCTCTCGGGAGGGGAGTTATTAAGTCCCTGAGTTCTGTAGTCATCAAGGACCAGAGTTTCCAAGTTCCTGAATTCCGTAGTCCCCGAGCCCCAGAGTTACCAAGGTTCCAGAGTCGTGAGTCCCCGAGTTCCCGAGCCCTAGAGTCCCCAAATTTCAGAGTCATGAGTCCCCGAGTCTCCGATTCCCGAAAAAAAAATACAAAAACAGAAATAACAGACAGAATATCAGCGAAAAACAGACAGAAAAAGAATGATTAATATATAAGATGAGAAAAGGACAGATTATAAATGAACCAAAGAAAAACAGATTTAAGATAAAAAAAGGATGATTAATATATAAGGACAGATTTTAAATGAACCAAAGAAAAACAGATTTAAGATTTAAAAAAAAGGATGATTAATATATAAGGACAGATTTTAAATGAACAAAAAAAAAAACAGATTTAACAGACATAAAACAGGAGCCAAAAAAAAGACGAAAAAAAATATAATTCATAACAGTAAAGCTGGAAGGAGGACAAAAACAATGACAAAAATAAAAAAGGAAAAGGACAAATCAGAATATTCCGATAAACAGAAAGGACAGATTTTAAATGGACCAAGAAAAAGCAGAATTTAACAGAAAGAGGAACAGATTCAACAAAACGACGAAAAAGGAATGATAAATAATAGTAAAGTATAAATTAAAAAAAAAAAAAAAAAAAAGAATGGGGGAGGGCGAAATTTTTGAAATTGGGGGAAGAGGATATTTTATCTAAAAAATTTCAGGACTTGGGAGAGTTGCAATCACCCCCCTCCCCCTCACGACCCTCTTATTCAAACAAAAATAAAAGAATAGCAAAATAATACAATTATTCATAACGGTTCTCTCCTCAATGGAAGATAAATGCGACAACAAAGTTACACACATATATATATATATATATATAATATATATATAATATATATATATATATATATATATATATATATATATATATATATATATATATATATATATATATATATATATATATATATATATATATATATATATATATATATATATATATATATATATATATATAATATATATATATATATATATATATATATTATATATATATATATATAATATATATATATATTATATATATATATATATATATATATATATATATATATATATATATATATATATATATATATATATATATATATATATATATATATATATATATATATATATATATATATATATATATATATATATATATATATATATATATATATATATATATATATATATATATATATATATATATATATATATATATATATATATATATATATATATATATATATATATATATATATATATATATATATATATTACCCATTTATTTACTTAAAAAATATGTTTAAATAAATGAATTTGAATAAGTAATGTTTACATTTGCTGGTTCGAGTGAGTGACTGATAATGACAGTCATGCAATCCGAAAACTTCGAGGAATTTTTCTTAGTGTTCTTCAATACCTCTCAAATTATGTCTTTATTTGTGTGTTCGAATATCTTATGGTCCATTTATGTTCTCTATTGGGTTAGGTTATTTATATTTATGTATGTGTATATATATATATATATATATATATATATATATATATATATATAATATATATATATATATATATATATATATATATATATATATATATATAATATATATATATATATATATAATATATATATATATATAATATATATATATATATATATATATATATATATATAAATATATATATATATATATATATAATATATATATATATATATATATATATATATATATATATATATATATATATATATATATATATATTTATATGGGTGTATGTGAGTGTGTGCTTGTGTACGGGTGTGGGTGTGGATGAGGGTGCGGGTGCGGGTGTGGGTGTGGGTGCGGGTGCGGGTGCGGTGTGGGTGTGGGTGGGTGCGGGTGCGGGTGTGAATTAGGAATGGCCGTAGGTGTGGGTGTGGGTGTGGGTGTGTGTGTGTGTGGGTGTGAGTGGGTGGATGGGTGTGGGTGTTGGGTATGGATATGGCAGAACTCGATTTGGCTGAAGGGATGAAGTATTTCCTCATTTTATTTTGAAATAAAAAAATATTAAAAATTCATTTTTCAATATTTCTACCTTAGGAAATAAAATATTTTCAACGCCTATATTAATGACTAATATTATAAAATAATTAATAATAGTTATTAATTATCTATTTAATAATTAATTACATTTAATAATTTTTTAAAAATATTTTTAGTGAATAATTCAGCATCTCTGTGCGGTTTGAACTTTGAAGCGGGGCTCACTGTATCGATTTAGTTTTTGTAATTTAAATAAATAGTTTCATCAATAATATACAAAGCACCTTATTACTTATATTTTATTATTATTATTATTATTATTATTATTATTATTATTATTATTATTATTATTATTATTATTATTATTATTATTATTATTATTATTATTATGTATATTTGTTATTATTATTATTATTGTTGCTATTATTATTATTATTATTATTATTATTATTATTATTATTATTATTATTATATTATTATTATTATGTTATTATTATTACATTATTATTATTATTGCATCATTATTATTATTATCATTATTATTATTATTATTATTATTATATTATTATTATTATTATTATTATTCATTATATTATTATTATTATTATTATTATTATTATTATTACTCTTGTTATTATTATTGCTATTATAATATAATTTTATTTATTATATTATTAATTAATTATTAATTATTATTAATTATTAATATAATTATATTATTATTATTATTATTATTAATTATTATTATTATTATTATTATTATTATTATTATTATTATTATTATTATTATTATTTAAATTATTATTTATTATATATATATATATATATATATATATATATATATATATATATATATATATATATATATATATATATATATATATATATATATATATATATATATATATATATATATATATATATATATATATATATATATATATATATATATATATATATATATATATATATACAACTCGCTCATTTGAGGCTCACAAATTAATCGTAGAAGTGCCATCTATGCTATATAATGCCATTCATAGGCACTTTAGGAGACTGGGAAAAAAAATCTTCTAATGAACACGGGTGCCATTCTCTCTCAGCGCATAATGAAGTCAGTGCCGCTTTCTCCTAATGACGTCATAGTGCCACAAAACGAGGGCCAAGTAGATGCTCAAGTGTTTAATAACCAATAGCAAGCGAGAACATTAGCGCAAAATTGGGCAGTTTACCATAAACATACAGGCCTTTAATTTGTGCGTAGTGTACGAGTGTGTGTGTACCCCACTATGTATGTGCGTGTGTGTGTGTATACTTTGTGAAATAAGTATACATGAACCAAATTATTCGTGTGGAAATTTTATTGCTATAATATACACAGGCGGGATGTATCTTTGAATGTCTGTTTATCTATTATATGAACTATGTATTTTCCATCTTTATCTTCCAATCTTGCTTTATTTCTCTATCTTCCATCTTTATCTTCCAAATCTTGCTTTCTTTCTCTATCTTCTATCTTAATATTCTAATCTTGTTTTCTTTCTCTATTTTCCATCTTTATCTTCCAAATCTTGCTTTCTTTCTCTATCTTTCCCATCTTTATTTTCCTATCTTGCTTTCTTTCTCTATTTTCCATCTCAATATTCCAATCTTGCTTTCTTTCTCTATCTCCCTTCTTAATATTCCAATCTTGCTTTCTTTCTCTATCTTCCATCTTAATATTCCAATCTTGCTTTCTTTCTCTATCTTTCATCTTAATATTCCAATCTTGCTTTCTTTCTCTATTTTCCATCTTTATCTTCCAAATCTTGCTTTCTTTCTCTATCTTCCATCTTAATATTCCAATCTTGATTTCTTTTTATATCTTCCAATCTTGGTTTCTTTCTCTATTTTCCATCTTTATCTTCCAAATCTTGCTTCCTTTCTCTATCTCCCATCTTAATATTCCAATCTTGCTTTCTTTCTCTATCTCCCATCTCAATATTCCAATCTTGCTTTCTTTCTCTATCTTCCATCTTAATATTCCAATCTTGCTTTCTTTCTCTATTTTCTATCTTTATCTTGCTTCCTTTCTCTATCTTCCATCTTTATCTTCCAATCTTGCTTCCTTTCTCTATCTTCCATTTTAATATTCCAACCCTCCTTTTTTTCTCTGTCTTTTATCTTTTTCTTCCAACCTTTTCTTTCTCTATCTTCCATCTTTATTTTCCAATCTTGTTTTCTTTCTCTATCTTCCAATCTTGCTTTCTTTCTCTATCTTCCATTTGAATATTCCAATCTTGCTTTCTTTCTCTATCTTCCATTTTAATATTCCAATCTTGCTTTCTTTCTCCATCTTCCTTTATTTATCTATAAATTGGAATACCTATTAAAATTTCACTATTTGTCTAATTCATTGTCAATCTATCTGTTTGTCTATTCATCTAACTGTTTACCTATCTATCTATCTATTTCTATCTATCTATCTACATACCAATCTATCTATGTTATATCTGTCTGTCTATCAATATATCTACGTACCCCTCTATCTATCTATGCCTATATATCTATCTATCTATCTGCCTATCTCTCAATATATTTCTCTATCTAACAATACTTTTCTCTCTATATATCTATAGATCTACATTTATCTAACTATCAACCAATTTTCCTACCTCGATCTGCCTGTTTATCTATCTATCTATTTCGCTGTCTCTCTATCTATTTTGTTTATCTATCTGATATGATTCTTAAGTTTCATTTAGGCATTTTGAGAAGATATTTAAAGAATAAACAAACAATGTTATGTGTACATAATTACACATTATATTTTAATACACACAAACGTACATACAAACACACACACACACACTCAATCTTAGGCCTATGATAATTTTATTATAATAATAAAAAACTTATGACTTTAGGTAATATATAATTATATTTACATATAAGAAAATATTTTGTCGAACGAAATATTTTGAAAACGTATACGAATTAATATAAAAATCTTCGATCTATATATATATATATATATATATATATATATATATATATATATATATATATATATATATATATATATATATATATATATATATATATATATATATATATATATATATATATATATATATATATATATATATATATATATATATATATATATATATATATATATATATATATATATATATATATATATATATATATATATATATATATATATATATATATATATATATATATATATATATATATATATATATATATATATATATATATATATATATATATATATATATATATATATATATATATATATATATATATATATATATATATATATATATATATATATATACAAAAGAATCCCTGCTTAGATAAATAATAGATAAACTGCACAATAAGGGAGATAAATAGATATTTAGATAAAAATAGAAAAACTGTTAGTTAAAGAAGCCAAAAACAAAACGTTAGATAAATGAAATTAAATTATTAGATAAATTAGATAAAGTAAAGATAACAAATTAAAAAAATTAAAATAGAAAAAGAAGAAAAATAATAGGAAAAATACTTATGGTAGATAAAGTAATATATTGATAGATAAGAAGAAATGTTCTTTATCTCTATTAAAATAATAAATAGAGGTTTAGAAAAGTTCATTATCTCCATCGAAATAGATAAAGAATTAGAAAAGTTTTACATCTCCTTTCAACTAATAATAGATGAAGTAAGAAAAATAATAATAGAATAATTTAGAAACTTTTTTTTTATCTCCAATAAAATAATAGAAAGAGGTTTAGAAAAGTTCATTATCTCCATTGAAATAATAGATAAAGAATTAGAAAAGTTTTTCATCTCCTTTCGACTAATGAGGAATGAGAAATAGCTTAATTATAAGAACCGATTCTTCTCTCTAATTGAAATGGAAGAGATAGCACGACGAGGGGAAAAGAGGGAGAGAGGGGAAGTTGGAGGGAGAATTTAAGAAAGGGGAGCAAGTGTAAAAGGAGGGTAAGAAGGGAATAAAGGAGAGAGAGAGAAAGAGAGAGAGAGAGAGAGAGAGAGAGAGAGAGAGAGGAGGTCTAAGGGGAAAAAGGGAGAGGGAGAGTAAGAGAAATAAAAAGGGGAACTGAGGAGAGAAAAAGGAGAGATAGGGAGAGTTTTCAAAACCGCAAATAGGAAGAATTGGAAGGATGACGATAGAAGGAGAGGGGAAGTAGAAATAGGGAAGAAAGAGGGAGATGAAAGGGGAAATAGGGGTAAGGGAGAGATAATAAAAGCAAAAGGGTAAATAGGGATAAGGGAATCAAGTGAGAGAATAAAGTGAGAGAACTAGGAGATGAAGTTGGGAGTAAGGGAGAAGATTAGAGTGAGGGAAGTGAGAGGGGAAACTAATGAGAGTAAGGGAGAGAGTGGATAAAGGGAGAGATGGCTGGTAAGGGGAAAAGGGCATGAGAAGTTGAAAAGGGAAGGAGGGAAAGGGGGAGCTGATAGAGGAAAGAGAGAATGAGGGAAAAAGAGAGAGGGAGAGAGAGGAGGAGAGAGAGGGAGAGGGAGAGAGGGGAGAGGAGAGAGAGGAAGAGAGAGAGGAGAGGAGAGGAGAGAGGGGAGAGAGGGGAGAGGGAGAGAGGAAAATTAAACTAAAATATAACGTAACAAGAGATTGAAATATTTATAAATAAATAAATAAATAAAAATTTTAAAAAATTAATAAATTTAAATTATTAATAATAATAATTTAAAAATTTAAAAAAAAATAATAAAATTAAATTATTAATTATAAATTTTTAATTAAAAACATTAAAACATTAAATATATAAATAAATAAATAATAATATAAATAAAACAAATAAATTTAAAATCAAATTTTTACTTTTCATTTATTTTGTTTTATTTTTTATAATTTATTTAGTATATTTTTCATTGTTTCTTTTAATTTATTTCTAATTATTTAAATTATTTTATTTTATTTTATTAAATTTAATTTTATTTTTATAAATAAATTTTTTAAGCTTTCTTTTTTTTTAATTTAATTTATCTCATTCATTTTTTACTTTAAATTATTAATAATTTTTTAAATTTAATTTTATTTAATTTCATTTTTTTAATTTAAAATTTTTTAAAAATTTTTAAAATTATTTTTAAAATTAATTTTTATAATATATAAGTCTTTATCTCTCTCTCTCTCTCTCTCTCTCTCTCTCTCTCTCTCTCTCTCTCTCTCTCTCTCTCTCTCTCTTATATTCCTCGTTAGCCTCTCTCTCTTTCACTCTCTCATTTTCTCTCTTTCTCTTTCTGTGTCCCTCTTTCTTTCTCTCTTTCTTTCCCTCTCACTCTCTTTTTTCCCTTTCTCTTCTCTCACTTGATCTCTCTCTCTTTCTCTCTCTCTCTCTCTCTCTCTCTCTCTCTCTCTCTCTCTCTCTCTCTCTCTCTCTCTCT
>SEYY01023037.1:72500-80000 GCA_009176605.1 Armadillidium nasatum | reverse complement strand
TAAAATTTATATTCCAAACACATAGAAAAGAGGCTGAACGACGTTGCCAAGTTTACAGTAATACACATATTAAAATAGGCATCCGAAATCAACATAGTTACAAAGGAAGATGATGACAATTCCAGTGTCTATATATATATATATATATATATATATATATATATATATATATATATATATATATATATATATATATATATATATATATATATATATATATATATATATATATATATATATATATATATATATATATATATATATATATATATATATATATATATATATATATATATATATATATATATATATATATATATATATATATATATATATATATATATATATATAAGTTTGTGTGTGTGTGTGTGTGTGTGTTATTATCATTAAGTCAATGTTTTTTATCTTAAAATAATGGCCATGTATTATACTTGAAACTTTTCGCATTTTTAATAATGGAAAGTACAGCAAAAGAATAATAATAATAATAATAATAATAATAATAATAATAATAATAATAATAATAATAATAATAATAATAATAATAATAATAATAATAATAATAATAATAATAATAATAATAATAATAATAATAATAATAATAATAATAATAATAATAATAATAATAATAATAATAATAATAATAATAATAATAATAATAATAATAATAATAATAATAATAATAATAATAATAATAATAAATAATAATAATAATAATAATAATAATAATATATAATGATAACTAATATATATATATATATATATATATATATATATATATATATATATATATATATATATATATATATATATATATATATATATATATATATATATATATATATATATATATATATATATATATATATATATATATATATATATATATATATATATATATATATATATATATATATATATATATATATATAAAATGGTGAATTTTTATTTCTTTTGAAAAAATATGCAAATAAATTAATTAAAAATAAATTTTTATTAACCTTCCCTCCCCCCCTTATTCATTAACCTTCCCCCCAAAACTTTTCATTAACCTCCCCCCTCCTTTCATCAATGGTTCATAAGGTCCAATCTTGGAGTCTTCTTTAAGATTCTTTACAGCTGCTTTCACGTCTAATTCGCTCCGTAACAAGTTGACGCAAGTTCCAACAAGTCTTAACAAGTTTGTGACAACTTTTAACGACTTTTAACAAGTTTCCAACAAGTTAACGTTCGGGATTATAAAAAAAAATGGCGCAAAAATTTTGAAAAGGAGTTGAGTTAGGTCCTGAGAAATTGGTGTTTGTTAATATATATATTTTGGTTTTGGCGGGAATTATTATTATATATATTTTGACTTTGGAGGGAAATTATTATTATATTTTTTGGTTTTGGCGGGAATTATTATATATTTTGGTTTTGGCGGAAAATAATTATATATTTTGGTTTTGGCGGAAAATTATTATATATTTTGGTTTTGGCAGGAATTATTATTATATATTTTTGTTTTGGCAGGAAATTATTATCAATATATTTTGGTTTTGGCGGGAAATTATTATTATTATATATTTTGGATTTGGCGGGAATTATTATTATATTATATTTTGACCTTGGCGGGAAATTATTATTATATATTTTGGTTTTGGCGGGAAATTATTATTATATATTTTGGTTTTGGCAGGAATTATTTTTATATATTTTGATTTTGGATGGAAATTAGAAGTTAAAATGAGAAATTAAATTAAAATTATTAAATTAAGTGATTAAATAAAGTTGTTTAATTAAATTACAATTTAAAATTTAAAATAAATTAAAAATAATTAAATTAAGTGATTAAATTAAATTACAATAAGATAATTTTAAAATATTTTAAATAAATTAAAAAAATGAAATAAAATTAAATAATTTTAAATAAATTGAATTGAAAATAAAAAAATGATTTAAAATAAAATTAAAATAAAAATTTAAAAAATATTTTTAAAAAATAATTGAAATAAAACAAATTAAATTTAAATTTAAAAAAAAATTTAAATAAAAATAAAAATAAAAATAAAATAAAACAAAAAGTAAATAAAAATTAATTAACAAATGAATTCAAGATTGCATATATATATATATATATATATATATATATATATATATATATATATATATATATATATATATATATATATATATATATATATATATATATATATATATATATATATATATATATATATATATATATATATATATTTTATATATTATTTAAAAGGGGTTATAAAAAATCTAAGAAAAGCTAATAAAAAATAATAAACAATAATAATAATAATAATAATAATAATAATAATAATAATAATAATAATAATAATAATAATAATAATAATAATAATAATAAGAGAAGAAGAAGAAGAAGAAGAAGAAGAAGAAGAAGAAGAAGAAGAAGAAACGTTATCGCAGTAATATTTCAATAATAATAATAATAATAACTACTATTAATAATAATAATAATAATTATAATAATAATAATAGTAATAATAAGAGTAATAGTAGTAATAATTCAATAATAATAACTACTACTGATAATAATAATAATAATAATAATAATAATAATAATAATAATAATAATAGCAAACTCTTAAGATCTTAAACCCCTCAAAAAAATTTTGAATCCGTTACTCCCACTCTCCATCCCCCATTCAAAAAAGTCTTTGGTCTTGGGCTTACAAAGTTGTACAAACTTCAGAACTATACTTAAAGTATGGTAGTTTATGGTAGCTAGTATTGGACTAGTCATTTTTTAATAGTGGTTCAACACACTAGTAGTTGTTATTTTCACTTGTATTATGGTAGTTTATGGTAAATAGTATTGGACTAGTCATTTTTTAATGGTTCATTAGGTACCAGTGGTTCAACACACTAGTAGTTGTTATTTTCACTTGTATTATGGTAGTTTATGGAAAATGGTATTGGACTGGTTATTTTTTAATGGTTCATTAGGTACCAGTGGTTCAACACACTAGTAATTGTTATTTTCATTAAAAAAAAAGATTGTGTGAACTTATTAAGTACAACAAATGAAAAGAAATTCTTTAGTGTGTTGGTTTGAAATCGTTTATTTCAACAAAGTTAGCATTCATTATTATGAATTATGCCAACAAAGTTTACGTGCGTTATTATGAGTAATGCCAACAAAGCGAACGTCCATTATTATGGGTTATATCAACAAAGTTTAAGTTCTTTATTATGTGTTAAGCCAACAATGTTTACGTCCATTATTGAGTTTTGCCAACAAAGCGAAAGTCCATTATTATGAGTTATGCCAACAAAGTTTAACTTCCATTATCATGAGTTAAGCCAACAAAGTTTACGTCCATTATAATATCATGCCAACAAAATTAACCTCCATTATCATGAGTTATGCCAACAAAGTTTACAATCATTATTATGAGTTGACATATTCTAAAATTGTATCAAATTTTTTTTATTTTTTTTTAATTTTTAATAATTTTATCATCTTGATTTTGTTGCTCTAAAGAATGAAATATTTTGTTCTCTTAATCATTGTTAGTAATGAATTACAGGTGGTTCAATTCTGGTAATAATTTGGTTGCCCTTCTTTCACTACCTCCATAAAGAAGAGAGAAAAAAAGAAAAAAGAAGAAGAAGAAGAAGAAGAAGAAGAAGAAGAAGAAGAACAACAACAACAACAACAACAACAGCAGCATGCCAACCACAATAACAAGGGAGAAGAAGAACAAGAACAAAAACAACAACAGCAACCAGAAGAACAATACCCAAAACTAGAACAAGAAAAACGTGAGCTAGAACAAAAACAAACTTAGAACAAGAATAACATGAACTAGAACGAAAAGAGAACAAGAACAAAAAGAAAAAGAACATGAACTAGAAAAAAAGAACATGAACTTGAACAAGAAAAAGAAGAAAAACAAAATTATAACAAGAACAAGACCAAAAAGAGAACAAAAACTCGAAGAAAAAGAAAATGAACTAGAACGTGAACTAGAACGGGAAGAACATGAACTAGACCTGAGAAAGAACAAGAAAAAGAACTAAAACATGTAAAAGAAAAAGAACAAAACAAGAACAAGAAAGAGAACTAGAACATGAACTAGAACAAGAAGAACATGAACTAGAACAAGAACATGAACTACAACAAGAAGAACATAAATTAGAACAAGAACATGAACAATAACAAGAAGAACATGAACTAGAACAAGAAGAACATAAATTAGAACAAGAATATGAACAATAACAAGAAGAACATGAACTAGAATAAGAAGAACATAAACTAGAACAAGAACATGAATAGAACAAGAGTCATGAACTAGAACAAGAAGATGAACTAGGAACAAGAAGAACATGAACTAGAACAAGAAGAACATGACCTAGAACAAGAAGAACACGAACTAGAACAAGAAAAAGAAGAAGAAGAAAATTGCTTCTTAACCATAATTGGAACTTGAAAATATGATTTAAAAATGCATATTTTCGACAGCACTAAGACGACGGGGGGTCCTCCCAAAGGAGGATGAGGGGGGGAAGGGGGATTCGTCTTGAAAGTGAGGGGAGAGAAAGCAAATCTGAGGGGAGGGGGAGGGGGTAGAAAATGGTTTCCCAATTGCATTTACAAGAAATTTAATTTTAAAAAAGCGATAAAAAAAAAAAAAAGTATATTCATTGAAAGGCACTTGGGCTACATTTGGGCTACATTTGTGTCGCAAATTGAAGGAGAGAGTCGCTTCTTTTTTGTGGGGGAAGATAGAGGCGACATTTTACATTTATAAGTTAGTTTACGCGACATTTTATAAATTCAAAGAAAATTTTTTATTTATGGACGTGAAAGGGAAAAAATTGAAGCATTTTTTTTATTTTTGCGATTTTTTTTCCTTTTTTTGCGATTATTTTCCTTTTTCTGCGATTTTCATTTTATGAATAAAAAATATAAATGTGAAATATATTTTCCAGATAGATAGATAGATAGATAAATAGATAGATAGGTAAATAGATAGATAAATAAATAGATAGATAAATAAATGAAAGATAGATATATAGATAGACAGATAGATAAATAGATAGATAAATATGAAATGAAAAGATAAATAGATAGATAGATAGGTAATAGAAAGATAGATAGATAGATATATAAATAGAGAGATAGATAATGGAAAGATAGATAGAAAATAAAAGAATAAGAAAGAAAGAAGCTTATGAATAAACAGAGTCAGGGATTTAGATTTAGAAGTGAGAGAAAGATTCAAATAGAGGGAGAGAATAGTGAGAGTCAGAGAAAAGAGAGTAGGTGAGAGGAGGGTTAAAAAAAGAAAGAGGGGAGAGGTGGAAGAGAGAGAGAGAAGGAAAGAAACGAGGAATAGGAAGGAAGAGAGGAAAAGGAAGAGGAGAGAATGTGGAGAGAGAAAGAGAATAAAGAAGAAAGAAGATATAAGAGAGAACAGGATAGAGGAGTGAGAGAAAGAAAGAGGAAAGACAGAGGGAGAGAGAGGAAAGAGAGACAAGTGAGAGACAAGATAGCAAGATAGTAGAGAAAGAAAGCAAAATTGACGAGAGAGAGAGAGAGGAAAGGGAGAGACAATAAAGGGAGAGAAAGAGGTAGAGAGAGGAAAGAGAGAGTAAGAGAGAGATATATAGGAGAGACAAAGGGAGAGATTTACAGATTAAAGAGAGATAGTGAGAGAGATAAGAGAGAGAAGTAGAGAGACGAAATAGAAAGAGAAGATAGACTAGAGAGAGACAAGAGCAAAAGAGAAGAGAAAGAAAGAAAAATAGACTACAGAGAGAGAGAAAGAGGAACGAGTGAGAGAAGAAAGAGACAGAAAAGAGATAGGGAGAAAGAAAGAGAG
Organism: Armadillidium nasatum; assembly: GCA_009176605.1. NCBI lineage: Eukaryota > Metazoa > Arthropoda > Malacostraca > Isopoda > Armadillidiidae > Armadillidium > Armadillidium nasatum. Next base: position 74,139 of record SEYY01023037.1, on the reverse strand, counting down.
GAAAGAGAGAAAGAGTGAGAGAGAGGAGAGAGAGAAAGAGTGAGAGATAGAGAGGAAAAAGAGAAAGAGGAAACACAGAGGGGGAGAGAGATAAAGAGTGAGAGAGTGAGAGAGAGAGAAAGAGTGAGAGAGAGAGAGAGAGAGAGAGAGAGAGAGAGAGAGAGAGAGAGAGAACAGGTGGCGCTCGCATCGTGACGTCGGTTGGAAAATTAAGTCGACGTTTCGTTCAAATTGCCGAAAAAGAAAGGAAAGGTTTTCAAAGTTTTACAAGTTCAATTGTTTCAGTGATTGGGTTGTTGCTGTTGTTGTTGTTGTTGCTGTTGTTGTTGTTGTTGTTGTTGTTGTTGTTGTTGTTGTTGTTGCTGTTTGTTGTTGTTGTTATTATTGTTGTTATTATTGTTGTTGTTGCTGTTATTGTTGTTTGTTGTTGTTGTTGTTGTTGTTGCTGTTGTTGTGTTGTTGTTGCTGTTGTTGTTGCTGCTGTTGCTGCTGTTATTGCTGTTGTTTTTTCTGTTCTTGTTGTTGGCGGTGGTAGAGATCTTATTGTTGTTACTTTTGTTGCTGTTTTTATTGTTATTGTTGATGTTCTCGTTGGTCTTGCTTTCTTTATTGTTGTTGGTCATTTTCTCGTTGTTGTTGTTGATGCTGCTGTTGTTGTCGTTGTTGTTGTTGTTGTCAATAGTGTAGTTGTTGGTATTGTAAATGGTCTTGTTATATTTGCTGATGAGGTGTTTGTTGTTGTTTTGTTGTTGTTGTGTGGTGGTGGTGGTGTTGCTGTTATTGCAGTTATCGGTCAGTTTTTGTTGTTCACATTGTTTTTGCCTTTGGTGGCTCTTGTTTTGGTGTTTGGATTGCTGTTTTATATTGTTGTAGTTATTGATTTTGTGGTTATTACTATTGCTTTTGTTGTTATCATTATTTTGTTATTACTGATATTGCAGTCATAGTTATTGTTGGAGTCGTTACTGTTCTTGTCGTTGTTGTTGTTGCCGACAAAATAGTTATTATGATTTTATTATTATTATTATTATTATTATTATTATTATTATTATTATTATTATTGTTGTTATTATTATTATTTTTTTTGTTATTTTTTTTTTTTTTTTTTTTTTTTTTTGTTTTTATCATTGTTTACAGTAATAGTTTTATGATATTGTTGGTAGGGCTGTTGTTGTTATAGTTGTAGCTATTGCTGTTGATGCTGTTGTTATTGTTGTTATTGCTGAAGTCGTTGGTCTTATTTGTTGTTGTTGTCATTTTTGTGTAAATCATTTATATAAGCCTCAACCTTGCAAGATTTTAACTAATATGATCTGTATTTGTGTATCTAAATCCGTATACAAATATTCATACGAAAAATTCAGATTTTAAATATTAATTTGTGTTATAATTTCTTCCGAAATTTTATAATATAAATAATATAATTTAAAGGCATGTATTCCTTTCTTTATTCTTAAATATACGTAATGCACACATAAATAGTAGATACATAATACGCACATGAATACAAACATATTTTAGAGTAAATGTACACATTATTTATTCATACGTAAATGATACATACACTATACAAACATATAAAATAAATGCATGAATTAACACAAATCAACATAAAAATACACACATAATACACACACAT
>SEYY01023037.1:50000-55000 GCA_009176605.1 Armadillidium nasatum | reverse complement strand
TTTATAAAGACTTCATACAAGGGATTTTGAAAGAGGGCTTAAAGCTCCCCTGGGAAGAAAGGGGGAAGAAGGAGGGGGGGGTGGTTTAATGTGATTGTAACTCTCCCCCAATTCTCCCACCACAAGATTTTGTACTTTAGATTCTATCTTGCTTTAAAATGCAATCATTTTACTTTCACTGTCAATACTAAACTATTACTACTATTATTATTACTAAACTACTACTACTAATACTACTACTACTACCTCTACTTAGGTAAATAAATATAGAAACACACCCACGTAATGCAGCTATATATATATATATATATATATATATATATATATATATATATATATATATATATATATATATATATATATATATATATATATATATATATAATATATATATATATATATATATATATATATATATATATATATATATATATATATATATATATATATATATATATATATATATATATATATATATATATATATATATATATATATATATATATATATATATATATATATATATATATATATATATATATATTATATATATATATATATATATATATATATATATATATATATATATATATATATATATATATATATATATATATATATATATATATATATATATATATATATATATATATATATATATATATATATATATATATATATATATATATATATATATATAGAGAGAGAGAGAGAGAGAGAGAGAGAGAGAGAGAGAGAGAGAGAGAGAGAGAGAGAGACAGAGTGAAGGTACGAAAAGTACAGGTTTTATGTAAATTAAACAATAAAAGAAACAATCAATTCACGTGCATGGTGAAGGTCACTGAAATGATCCGGCAAGGAAGCAACTTGCTAGAAAATTCCCCTCCGAGAAAAGGGATAAATGTGCATGTTGTGAGAGTTTTTTAATAAAGTAAAACAAAAAAAACAAAAGAAAGCAGAAAGAAACCAAGAAAAAATTTTAAAAAAAGGGAATATAAAAACCATTAATGCAATATAGGGTGTGTTATAATGCTACGGTGTGTTAAATAATGATTTTAATAAAGAAAAACAAAAGAAAACAGAAAGAAAAAAACAAAAAGAAACCAAAAATAGGAAATAAAAACCATTAATGCAAACTGTGTTAAACTGTTATGGTGTGTTAAAAAATGATTAAAATTCTGTAGAGAGTTAAGTTAGGAAGGTGTGTTATGTGTGAATAATTAAAATTCTTCTGTGTGTGTGTCAAGGTGTGCTAAATAAGAATTAAGGTTTGGCTGTGTGTTTGTGTTAAGGTTTGTTAGAGTGTGTGCTAAAATAAAGATTATAATATTGTCGTGCGCATTAAGGTGTGTTAAGGCAGAGATTAAGATTCTGCTGAGAGTGTTGCAGTGTGTTAAGATAAAATTCAAATTTCTCAGTGTGTTGAGGTGTTATAGTGTGTTAAGATTAAAATTCAAATTTCGTGGTGTGTTGAGTGTTAAAGTGTGTTAAGATTGAAATTCTAATTTCGCGGTGTGCTGAGATGTTAAAGTGTGTCGAGATTAAAATTCAAATTTTTCGGTGTGTTGAGGTGTTAAAGTGTGTCAAGATTAAAATTCAAATTTCGAGGTGTGTTGAAGTACTAAAGTGTTATAGTGTGTTAAAATTAAAATTCAAATTTCGCGGTGTGTTGAGGTGTTATAGTGTGTTAAGATTTAAATTCAAATTTCGCGGTGTGTTGAGGTGTTATAGTGTTACAGGTCAATGAGTAAAATTTTCCGGTGTGTATTAAGGTCAGGTTTTAACTCTGACGTGTGTTAAAGTGTGTTAATATTAAAGATTCAGATTTTGCTAGGTGTGTTAAGGTGTGAAATTGGGTGTGTTAAGGTGTGAAATTATATCATGATTAAATTTCTGTGGTGTGTTATAAAACGTATGAATTTTTACAACAATTAAAGTATGTGGAATCGATAATAATAATAATAATAATAATAATAATAATAATAATAATAATAATAATAATAATAATAATAATAATAATAATAATAATAATAATAATGATAAAAATAATAATTATAATAATAATAATAATAATAATAATAATAATATTATTATTATTATTATTATTATTATTATTATTATTATTATTATTATTATTATTATTATTATTATTATTATTAATCATATACGAGCAACAGGAAAAATTTATAAAACTGTACTGAATTATTATTATTATTATTTATTATTATTATTATTATTATTATTATTATTATTATTATTATTATTATTATTATTATTATTTTTATTGTCGCTAGTGTCTTTGTTACTACTGGCGTTATTATTAATGATAGTAATAGTGGTATGTCAAATGTTATAATTTTAATGTGATAATATTATTGAGGAATCAGAATACTAATTTGTTAAAGACAAAATCCTTAAGTACGATTTCTAATCATTCTGATTTGTATTTTTCAGGTACTCAGCAACCAACCAAGACATCTTATTGAAGGAAAATTACAGAAATATTTTTCTCTCTCAAATCGAAATTTTCTGGGATTAATTTACAAATAAAGAAGGTGTTTGAGGTAAGATGTAACTACAATAACTTCTTTAAAAAAAGAGCTGAGTTAATTGAGTTGTATAGCCATAATAACTTCTAAGAAAAATAAGTTGTGTGAATTGAGATGTAGCCCACAAAAACTTTTTAAAAAAAGAAGTTGTGTGAATTGATATGTAGCCACAATAACTTCTAAAATAAAAGCTGTGTAAATTGAGATGTGGCCACAATAACTTTTTAAAAAAAGTTGTGTGAATTGAGATGTAGCCACAATAACTTCTAAAATAAAAGCTGTGTAAATTAAGATGTACCCACAATAACTTTTAAAAAAAGAAGTTGTGTGAATTGAGATGTAGCCACAATAACTTCTATAATAAAAGCTGTGTAAAGCAGAGATGTAGCCACAATAACTTTAAAAAAAAAAAGATTTGTGAATTAATGTAAAGCCACAAAGGTATAAAACAAGAAACAGTGTTAAATGAGATGTAGCCACAAAACTTTTAAAAAAGCTTGTGTTAATTGAGAAGCAACCGCAAAAAAAAAAAAAAAAAAAAATATATATATATATATATATATATATATATATATATATATATATATATATATATAATATATATATATATATATATATATATATATATATATATATATATATATATATATATATATATATATATATATATATATATATATATATATTATATATATATATATATATATATATATATATATATAGATAGAGAGAGAGAGAGAGAGAGAGAAGTAACAAAAAAACAAAGTCTTTAAAGGCTTAGTGACGTCACTCACATGTCACAACATGTCATTTTCGAGTCATCTTGTCACTAGTGACACAATGACTTGTTCTATTTTTCTCACGTAGAGTTGGAGACTAAAAAACGTTGCCCGGTTTCAGGATTTCCGCCGGTATATATATATATATATATATATATATATATATATATATATATATATATATATATATATATATATATATATATATATATATATATATATATATATATATATATATATATATATATATATATATATATATATATATATATATATATATATATATATATATATCTAGAACTATTTTTTAATGCAAAAAAAAAAAAAGTACAACAATTATACAAAATGGCCGCTATTCGCCTTAACACATGCCTTATATCTGTTTTGCCAGTCACTTATTTGCTGCATGCGTTCAACGCATGCCTTCTATCGGGAATCTCTTCACTTCATCCGTTAATTATAATAATAAATATTCGGGTTTTCGTCTTGAGATTAGACCATAAGCCTTAAAACTGACCCATAAATAGTAATCCAAAAGGATTAAGATTGGGGTTACCAGAAGGGTTAATCATTAATCCTCAGAAATTGAGGAACGTTTTCCTTGAGCCTAAAGTTTGAGTTATAGATCTTGTTCTATATGTGGTGATGCTGAATCCTGTTGAAAATTCTATGGTTCATTTTAGAAGAGGGTCTGACTATAATGGTTTTACTACGCCTTCCAGAACGACCTGCTGATAAATGTTTGCTAAAATTTCAACTTTCTTTTTCACATTAAAAATAGATGTCTGTCACTCCACCATAACTCACTCCCCAGCACCAAACTATTACATTAGCAGGATGACCTCATTGGGCTCCTCGAACTAGTTCAGATGCTTCTTTGAATAAAGTAGCATACACCCCATCTATAGTTTTGTTTGCAAAAACCTTCTTCCAAGCTAAAGACATTTTTTGATCTGCCAAGAGAATTTTTAGATGCCGAACGTACTCCTACCCAGCCAGTAGATGTTACAACTCTTCTTTCCAATACCTTTCTTTAGGGCATCCATGACAATAAATGTCTGGTTCGTCTTCTGCAAGTCTTAATCGAAAGTCTTTTCTGAAGATACTTGACATGAAAATCTTAGACATCTGCATTTCAAATGACATCATTTGTATATATCCCGTTACAGCTTTAACAGCCTGTGATGTCCCAACGGAAAGTAGCCTGAGAGATCAATGGAGTTCTTAAACATCATCAGTCTCGTCTTATAGCTTTAGGGAACCATGCAAAGATAGTAAATCCCAGGCTAGCCCGTTGTGGTACCTTTTTCTTTCCAGCCACCTCTATTCTGTGGAACTCTCTACCTTCATCTATTTTTCCTTCTGTATTTAACCTTCCACTCTTCAAGGCTTCCGTCTGCGCCCACCTGAGGGCTGTGCGTTAGGTGTGTGTGTGTGTTTAAACGAGTTCTCTCTATGTGTGTGTGCCCCCTCCTTGAAAAGGGCTCTGCCCGTGAGCGGTGGCGTTCTGTAAAAAAAAAAAAAAAAAAAAAAAAAAAAAGATATACGTTTTACACCTTTATCTGTTCCTGATTAGTCTATATATATATATATATATATATATATATATATATATATATATATATATATATATATATATATATATATATATATATATATATATATATATATA
>SEYY01023037.1:35000-42500 GCA_009176605.1 Armadillidium nasatum | reverse complement strand
CTCGTTTCCTTCGGTTGACTCACCCTTTCATTCAGTTATGATACATTAAATAGGAAACAAATAGGCAGTTTGAAGCCTAACGCCATATATTATATATATATATATATATATATATATATATATATATATATATATATATATATATATATATATATATATATATATATATATATATATATATATATATATATATATATATATATATATTATATCGTAATGATATTTATTTATAATAATTATACAAGTCGCTAAGTGTTTATTTTTCGCGCCAAATTAAGGCTACTGAAAAAAAAACCGCGAAAAAAACGAAAATTATCGCTATGTAAATTATCGCAAATCGCAATTATTTTTCCTTCCCCCTGAAATCGATGCCATGTATCCCCCCACCCCCTACTCCCACTTCCTTCATCTATTCCCCCAAACTCTCCCTCTTCCTTGAAACAGATGGGTTGATATGTTATGCTTTGTGGGGTACTAATGTTGCATTTATAGAATGCATAGTTTTATTAAAATAATAATAATAATGATAATAATAATAATAATAATAATAATAATAATAATAATAATAATAATAATAAAAATAAAGTAATATTAATAATAATACAACTAACAATAATTTTAAAATTAACTATAATATTATTTATTTTAATAATAATAGTGATTTCAGTAAAAAAACTGTAATAATAATAGTAATAATTAAATATAATTTTAAAAATATTAATAATTATATTTAAATAAAAATATTACAAATAAAACAAAATTGATGATAATGATAATAATTATAATAATAATATCAATAACAATAATAATAAAAATAATAATAATAATACAAAAAAAGTAAAATATGAATAGCAATACTAAAATTATTATTATTATAATTATTATTATTATTATAAATATTATTATTATTATTATTACTATTACATTGCTATTATTATTATTATTATTATTATTATTATTATTATTATATTATTATTATTATTATTATTATTATTATTATTTTTATTATTATTATTATTATTATTATTATTATATATTATTATATTATTATATTATTTTTTTATCTTATTATTTATTATTATATATTTCTTATTATCATAATATTATATTATTACATTATTATTATATTAATCATATTATTATTATTATTATTATTATTATTTATTATTATTATTAATAATAATATTATTACTATTTTATTATTATTTTACCATTATTTTTATTACTTTAATAATAATTATTATTATTATTATTATTATTATTATTATTTTGAACATATCCAATTACTAGTTCAGGAAAAGAGTTAATAAAATATTAAGGCAAATATCGTTAGCATAAAACAAATATAATTCCCTCGAATCAAATGAGAATAATAATAATAATAATAATAATAATAATAATAATAATAATAATAATAATAATAAATATTATGGTGAAAATTAATAATTATTTTTGTGTTTGTCAGAATACATGATTAGTATCGGTAGTCCTTCTTTCATTATTGTTATTGTTATTATTATTATTATTATTATTAGTAGTAGTAGTAGTAGTAGTGTAACATATTTTACTATTATTACCATTTTAATTATTATTGGTAGTAGTACTAGTTAAAGCAGTAGAAGTAATTGTATTAATATAATAATAAGGATAATAATAATAATAATAATAATAATAATAATAATAATAATAATAATAATAATAATAATAATAATAATAATAACATAAAAAAATTATAAAATATTAGTAATAATAAAAATAATATAATAAAAATAATAAAATAATAAGAACAATATTTATTGACTACTAATTAGATAGATGTCCTGTAATATTAATGCAAATATCAATTTTAATTGATTAATAAATATTAAATATTATTATATCATTAATATATTTAATAATACTACTAATAATAATAATGCAATTATTATTATTAAAAAAGTTCAATTAAATACATACAATAGAATTTTTCATAATTTTCCCAAATTTTTGTTAAAACATCAAAATATATGTATCCCCCTTTTGATCCCCCTCTTTCAAAATACCCCCATCCCCATTAGAAAAAGGGGGTCGAATCCCCCTTTGTATAAAAAAAATAGGGGAAAATGAATTGATATGAAGGAAAAAAAATCGTTGATAACGAAGTATTTTAATGGGTTTGACGAGTGCCTCAAGAGATCTATGCAATGACACCCTTACAGGCACTTCTAGGCACGATGCCTCATTCATATAAAGCTTTATAGACAAGATGCCACATTCATATATAAGGCTATATAGGTGTGCATTATTATCATTCTAATGACATGTCTCTAAGGAGGGGGATGTATTCAGCATCCTCTTAATAATATTATTATGAGTGAAAGAAATCACGTGATATATATTGCATTAAAATTCAAATATAACGGTCGTCTTCGTTTCGACTTCCTCAAAACCAAAGTGATCCATATATATATGTATATATTTTGATACATTAAATTAAAAATATAATAATTCCAATCCACTTTAGAACTGTGTTAATGATCTTCCAAATTATTATTTTTCGACACTATATATATATATATATATATATATACTATATATATATATATATATATATATATATATATATATATATATATATATATATATATATATATATATATATTATATATATATATATATATATATATATATATATATATATATATATATATATAATATATATATATACGGTGTTGACGGAAGTGGGTCAACTGTTTCAAGTTAAATGGAAGAATATAACAAGACAGAAAAAAAGCATAAAACATTGATAAGTTAAAATGAAGATTTATGCAGAATAAAGATTTCTGCAGAATGAAGATTTCTGTGGAATGAAGATTTCTGCTGAATGAAGATTTCTACAAAATGAAGATTTCTGCTGAATGAAAATTTTATTCAGAATAAAGATTTCTGTGGAATGAAGATTTCTGAATGAAGATTTCTGCTGAATGAAAATTTGATTCAGAATGAAGATTTCTGTGGAATGAAGATTTCTGCAGTTACCTTCTGTGTTTAGGGATATGGCCTCTTTGTCTATTTTTTTTTTTTTTCAGTTTACTTTTAAATAGAAATTTATTTTCTCCATATTAATTAGAACTAAAAAAATTATCTTCACAATCTTCACAGTTCACAAAGAATCAAAATTTCTCCCAAAGGGAAGAAATTTGTCTGTTCAAATGGTGTTGAGGAAATTTGTTTTTTTGAACGAAGATTTTATTATTATTATTATTTTTTTTTTTATACAATAACAATAATAATAATTATTTATTATTATTATTAGTAGTAGTAGTAGTTGAAGTAACAGTAGCAGTCACAATACCAATTATAGGAATTGTATTAATATTGTTGTTGTAACAGTCACAGTAATAGTTGTAGAATTGTAGATAATAATAATAATAATAATAACAATAATAATAATAATAATAATAATAATAATAATAATAATAATAATAATAATAATAAGACAATAATAATATGAATATTTGAAATTATAATAATAACACGTTTATTATCATTATTATTATTATTATATTATTATTATTATTATTATTATATTATTATTATTATTATTATTATTATTATTATGGTTTTTTCCCTCAGCATTTTAAACTTAATGAAAAACTTTGTTCATTTATAGTCAGTCATACTCCATTTTTTTTTTTTTTTTTTTTTTTTTTGTTCTTATCCAATCGTTCATTAGTTTTTCCTCTGTATTTTTCAGTGTTCTTTGCATTAAAAAATAATCTTTTAAAACAAAGTTGTAAATATATATATATATATATATATATTCAGTCTGCCCTTAAAATATGTCTCAACGAATATTTTTGAATTATTTCTTTAAAAAATAAATTTGTGAAGCTACATTCTATTAAATAATATATCTTCACTGTATTGAAAAATTTTGTTCCTGCATTTTTTTTCTTTTCATTTGTCCCAGTGATTCGTTGGGACATTTCGTCAATTTTTTCCCAGTGATTCGTTGGGACATTTTTGGAAAATATATTTTTCCTAAATTTAAATCATAAATATTATTTCCTAATAATACTGCAAATAATATTGTTTAAATTATCAAATTATTATTATTATTATTATTATTATTATTATTATTATTATTATTATTTTAACGTATGGCAATTACCAAGGACAGGAATTGCCAATCAAGTAATCAGGAAAAAAAAATTATGAAAAACACTATAAGGACTATAAGGGTTATAAGTACACTGCATAAATTGTCCTAACGAATCGTTGGGACAAGTGGCAAAAATGTCACAATAATTTTTTTCAGTTATTTAATTATTAAAAAATAAATCGGTGAAGCGACTTTATTATGCTTTTTTTGAATTGAAAATTTTACTGTAGCATTTTTGCCACTTGTCCCAACGATTCGTTAGGACAAATTTTTCCAGTATATATATATATAATATATATATATATATATATATATATATATATATATATATATATATATATATATATATATATATATATATATATTATATATATATTATATATATATATATATATATATATATATATATATATATATATATTAAAGCTTCCTTAAAAAGAAAAAAAAGAAAAAGAAAGTTAGATATATAATACAGATTTATTCCCTCATAACAGTTATAAATAGCTAAAGTTAGGCCCGCCATAAATGCCTTTTTCGCGGGCTTTTCTAAAACTTAGGTCCCATTTGTCTTCACTTTTGGAAATAAAGAAAGAAAAAAAAAGCCCGCCAAAAAATGCTTGGCGTTCGCGCGCATTTTTCGCGGGCTTTTTTTAAATTTTATTTTCTTATTTTAACTTTGTAAGTTCCATTTTTGCAACCGGATTTTTTACATAGTTATTTCGCTATTAATTTTAACATTTATTTTTAAATTTTTTTTTTTTATTTATTTAGTTAAATTATTTATTTATTAATATATATATATATATATATATATATATATATATATATATATATATATATATATATATATATATATATATATATATATATATATATATATATATATATATATATATATTCGAGTCTCTAGGGAATTGCCCTATTCTAGGAAGGGAGATTTTCTAGGTAGTTCCCAAGTAGGAATCGAATCCGTGACCCCCAAGCAACTCAACCGTTATGCCACTATAACGATATATATATATATATATATATATATATATATATATATATATATATATATATATATATATATATATATATATATATATATATATAATGGGAATCTGTCATATTAAATTATCCGTATTTGCTCTCTGTCTACTTTCCTTGTCTGTCTGTTTAAGCTTCTGTTAATTTCTGCTTATATTTCCGTCTATCTTTCGTCTATATATCATTTCCGTCATCACCCTCTGACCCCTCACCCCTCACCCCTCAACTTTTCCCCTCGTCACTTTCTCGAAGTTAACGAAAACATATCACAGTGGGGACTTTCCCCTCTGTCTTATCACACAATACTACCCCTCATCCTATAGATGAGGGGGGGGGAGTTATTTGTCCTACCATTACCCAGTTTCCCTCTTAAACACCTTCCCCTCTTTCCTGTATCTAGTTTTCCCTCGTTGTAGTGTTCTTTTAATGTTATTTGTTAGAGTTTAATTTGAGTGTTCGCCTGTATTGTTCATTTGTATTTTAAATACTATATTTTTTTGGGGGGGGAATAATTTAATATACATTATTATTATTATTATTATTATTATTATTAGTAGTAGTAGTAGTAGTAGTAGTAGTAGTAGTAGTAGTAGTTGTAGTACAGTAGTTGTAACAGTATATTCGTAGTATAACTATAAAGATTAGTTCTCAGTGCTTATCTTAATATAAACTCTAAAATATAATCTTAATATAAATTGTAAAAAAAGGACTTAGAGTTTATATTAAAAATAAGATTCAAAGTACTTTTTTATAATCATATTAAGATTTATAACATGTTTAGAGTTTATCATTAAAGAATAAGATTCATTTTAAGTACTCTTTAACAATTTATATTAAGATTCATATTATGTTTTAAGAGTTTATATTAAGAATAAGATTCATAAATCATATTTTTGATTTAAACTCTAAAGCAATATGAATCTTAATATAAATTGTTAAAGAGTACTTAAAATGAATCTTATTCTTTAATATAAACTCTAAACATTTATAAATCTTAATAGATTATAAAAAAGTACTTTGAATCTTATTCTTAATATAAACTCTAAGTATATTTTTTACAATTTATATTAAGATTCAATAATTACTTAAATGAATCTTAGTTTAACTCTTACATTTTTGATATAATTTTCAATCTCAATAGGAACTTGGAACGGTACTTATATGAATTATAAAATAGTAATATAAATTCTTAAAATAAATGAATATAAATGAATTTAATAATATAAACTTTGAATCTTAAAATAAACTCTGAATACTTATATAAGTTTATAAACAGTAATATGAATCTTAATTTATTTATAAAGTAAATACTTAAATTTTTACAAAATAATTATATTAAAGTTAAAATTAATCCCACTTATTGAACTCTATATTATTTCTCTAAATCTATATAAATATTTATGTAGGTAAACCTAAATAATATGAATTATCTCTAAAATCTATTTAAATTTGAACTTTAAAATTCATGTGAGTGGTTCAGTTTTAATAAGAGTTTTTAAAGGCCATTTTTAAGAGCATTTTTTTAATAAATTAATAAACTTAATATAAACTTATTATAAATTTAATGTAAACTTTTAATAAACTTTAGTATAAATTTAATTAAACTTTAATAAACTTTAATATAAACTTTAATGTAACCTTTAAAATAAACTTTAATATAAATTGTAAAAAAGTACTTAACATGAATCGAGTTAATCTTAATATAAACTCTAAAATATTATTAACCAGACCGAATGAGTTTTAATTACATCTCTAATTTAATCTCTAAAAGATTATTAATTTGTACATGTTATATTTAAGTAATATAATTTTTAATTAATATTAATGAATAAATTAATATTATTTAAAAATTAAATGAATTTAAACTCTTTAAATTTTATTAGTCTCTCCAAGTTAATTTTAATAAGCTCTTTAAAAACAAGATACACACTTCCTCCTTCTTTTATTATAACTTCATTGAAAATATTTATCTGAAAATTGAAACTTGATGATAGGAATATGTCACTCGAAACGTTTGAATAAAAAAAAAAAAGAAAGGTAATCAGGTGGTTTTTTATTTTTGTGGTGGGGGGGGAGGGGGTGGAATGATTTATATTTTAAGAGTAAATTTAAAAAAATAAAATTAAAAATTAGATAAAGCTGAGAAGAATATCTAAGTAAGAGAGATAGAGAGACTGAAAGAGTGAAAAGAGATGGAAGAAGAAGTAAAGAAATCTGAAAGATTTTGAGGATAAACAAGAGAGAATGAGAGACAAAGATAAAGATGAAGATAAAGAGAGAGACAAGAGACATAAAGAGAGCGACAAGCAAAGAGAAGCAGAGAGAGA
>SEYY01023037.1:17500-20000 GCA_009176605.1 Armadillidium nasatum | reverse complement strand
CACCCATTCTGCTACACCTCCTCCTCCTCCCTTCGCCCTTTCTTCTACACCTCCTCATCCCTTTCCCCTCATTTTCCCTTATATTAACCCCCTCCACCACCATTTTACTCCCTAATACCCACGCCTTTTCTTATCAGCTCAATTACAACTCTATTTTATTTAAATCCTATATCCTACAACTCTTATTCTTACACTTCTTTTTATTCCTCTCCCTCTCTCCCCCCTCTCTACTTTCCCTCTATTATCCTTCTGTTTTCCCCTCTTTTAAAACCCCTTTTTTAATCATTTACATAAAAGGCTTAAAAGAAGGATAGAGAGAGAGAAAAAAGTCATGTACAAAAATCCACGAAGCTTAAAAGACCGAAATTAAATAGAGGCCTTTAGCCACGCCCACTAATTATAATTTTCTTTTTTTTTCATTTTTCCTTTTATAAATTCCATTTTTTTCCCTCTGCAAAAAGATTTGAGGTCTTAAAAAGGCGTCATTAAGGCCTTGTTTCCCCTTAATTAATGTTACCTGAGCCCCAGATGAGGCGGCTTTGTAAATGAAGCCGGCAGTGATGCTGGATTTTATAGAGCTTATTCAAATGGTGTTAGAAATACCGAACTTTGGTTATGGCCTTTGAGGTGGATGTGTTTAATGTGAACATTTTTTTTCTGTGGGGGGGGTTGGGGGTGAGGGGGAAAGGGGGGAGTCTGTTGGTGTTGTTGTTATTGTTTGTTTGGTAATGTTGGTGTTTAATGTGCACTTTTTTTTCTTTGAGAGGGGTTGAGGTGAGGGGGAGAGGGGGGAGTCTGTTGGTGTTGTTGTTATTGTTTGTTTAGCAATGTTGGTTGATAATGTTGTTTGTTGTTTTTACGTAGTTGTTGTTGGTGTTGTTGTAGTTGTTGTTGGTGTTGTTTTAATTGTTGTTTTTGTGGTTTTTTTATGTAGATTTCGTTGTTGGTGTTGGTGTTGGTGTTGGTTGTTGTTGCTGTTGTAATTTGCAATCGTTCATGATATTTTTATTAGTTGCTTATTATTGTTGTTATTATTATTTTGTTTTTGTTATTATTATTTTGTTTTTGTTGATATTGTTGTTGTTTGATATGTTTCCTTTTGTCGTTGTTTTATTATGGTTGCAAGTCATTGTTGTCGTTATTATTGTTCTTGCTGTAATTGTTGTCGTTATTATTGTTCTTGCTGTAATTGTTGTTTGAGCTGTTGCTTTTGCTGTTGTTTGTTGTTGTTGCTGCAATTGTTATTGCTATTGTTGTTGCTGTTCTTGTTACTGTTGTGTTTAATTGTTATATTTGCAAGGAATATTTATGGGAGTTCGAGTATAGACCGATTTTTGACAAAGATTTAAAAATGTGGTTTTATTTTTTTTTAAATAAAATGTTTTTTTTTACATAACTTTGTAATTTAATGTGATTTTTATTTTTATTTATTTATTTTTTTATTTTTTTATTTTTTTTACTGGTCCCTGGTATTCCATGTCAAATGTAACCTCTCCCCCCAAAAAAAATTTTTTAACACCACACCGATTTGGATTTGGATGAAATTTGGTGTACATACCTGCAAAAATTGACCTAACGAATCGTTGGGACAAGTGGCAAAAATGTCACAACAAATTTTTTTCATTTTATATTCTTATTACAAAATAAATCGGTGAAGCTACTTTCTTATGCCTAACATGTCTTTCCTCTATTGAAATTTTTACTGTGAATTTTTTGCTACTTGTCCCAACGATTCGTTCGGATAATTTTCACAGTGTAGTGTCATCTTGTGCCCTAGATTCACTTATATAGTAAAGAATCTTTAGGACTTACAGTTTTTTGATTTATGGGGTTCAATATTTCTGGGGGTTTGCTTCACCCCTGATTTCCAAAGACGTATAACTTTCTTAATTTTAAGATAACATTAACAAAATATATATCATTGAAATCAGCTGAGAGAGACGAATCCAATGATGCTAAAATCATATTGATAGGATAAACCTTTAAAAAAAAAAAAAAAAAAAAAAAAATTTTTTTTATTTTTTATTTTTTTTTTTTTTTTTTTTTTTTTGTCATTTCTCATTTTAAAAGTGACTTTGATGGAATTGGTGGAACTGTTAAGAAGGCAACAGAACAAGAAAGCTTGATAACAAATTAACCACAAATTCTCTCACCTGGAAACATGTTCAAATTATGATGAGAATATTTGGGTAGGAAAGCATATTTATTTATTTATTTATTTAATTATTTTTTTTTTTTTTTTTTTTTTTTTTTTTTTTTTTTTTTTTTTTTTTTTTTTTTTTTTTTTTTTTTTTTTTTTTTTTTTTTTTTTTTTTTTTATTTATTTTTTATTTCTATAATTATTAAATTAATTATTAAAAAAAAAAAGTAATCATATTTATTATTTATAATATAATAATTATTATTATATTATTATTATTATTATTATTATTATTATTATTATTATTATATTATTTTAATTAGAGAATCATTATGAATCAAAATTGTTCATTGAGGCGTT
>SEYY01023037.1:10000-12500 GCA_009176605.1 Armadillidium nasatum | reverse complement strand
AGTTATCGAGTTGGACTATCGATACCGATTCATTTGGGTGGGTAGCTGGTATTTAGCAAGCTGGTTAGGCACCTGTATCAATGGAGCTGGTTCTCATCTCGATGAAACCACATACGAAGCACACTATGGAGCTGCATATCGTCCAGGAAGTCGAACAGGTCCCCTCGAGGTATACAAGATTCAACGTTTCGGTCAAAGTCTCATCAAGGATAAAAATGGTGTTTGTGTCATTCTCAATTTTGTCCCCACAATATAAAGAGTAGAGACCGGCTGACCACCCTGAATGTATATAGTGAAATTTCATGATATATATATATATATATATATATATATATATATATATATATATATAATATATATATATATATATATATATATATATATATATATATATATATATATATATATATATATATATATATATATATATATATATATATATATATATATATATATATATATATATATATATATATATATATATATATATATATATATATATATATATATATATATATATATATATATATATATATATATATATATATATATATATATATATTATATATATATATATATATATATATATATATATATATATATATATATATAATAAAATAAAATAAAATAAAAAAAAAAAAAAAAAAATTTTTTTTAAAAAAAAAAAAACAAAAAAGTAAAAGTAAAAAATAATAAATAAAATAAAAATAATCAATTTTCTTTCCTTTTAACTTTCTTATCCCCCCCAACCCCCCACTCTTAAATTTGAATCCCCCAAACTCTTTTCTTTCCTCCTTGGAGGAGGTGGGAGTAAGGGGGGAAAGATTGAGAGTTTGGAGGGGGACGAAGCCCCGCCCCCCCCCAAACTCTTCCAATTTTCTAAAAGTCTTTTTATCCTTATTTTCAAAAATTTACTTTTATCTTCCTTAATGATAGCAATAATAATAATAATAATAATAATAATAATAATAATAATAATAATAATAATAATAATAATAATAATAATAATAATAATAATAATAATAATAATAATAATAATAATAATAATAATATATAATATAAAATAATAATAATAATAATAATAATAAATAATAATAATAATATATAATAATAATAATAATAATAATAATAATAATAATAATAATAATAATAATAATAATAATAATAATAAAAAGAAGAAGAAGAAGAAGAAGAAGATTAATAATAGTAATAATAATAATAATAATAATAATAAGAAAAGAAAATAATAATAATAATAATATAATAATAATAATAATAATATAATAATAATATAATAATAATAATAATAATATAATAATATAATAATAATAATAATAATAATAATAATAATAATAATAATAATAATAATAATAATAATAATAATAATAATAATAATAATAATAATAAAATAGTAATTTTAATAATAATAATAATAATAATAATAATAATATAATAATAATAATAATAATAATAATAATAATAATAATAATAATAATAATTTAATAATAAGAAAAAGAAGAAAAAGATGAAGTGTAATAATAATAATAATAATAATACGAAGAAGAAGAAGAATAATAATAATAATAATAATAATAATAATAATAATAATAATAATAATAATAATAATAATAATAATAATAATAATAATAATAATAATAATAAAATTCTGACAACGTTTTAAATAAACAAAACGAGATCGTCAAATTGATAATGAGTGAATGCCAAATAGAGATGAGGAAGAATTGTAAACCCCGAATGGACATCTAAGATTAGTTGCTAGATTTCGGTCACATGAAAGGGAGTCCCTGGATTATTAAGTCTCGGTTTTTCACTCTCAATATGCTTTAGCAACTTTTCTTTGAACCCCCGGTGGTGTCCTAAAAGTTGGAAGGGGAGTCCCTGCACTGCAAAAAATTGTCCTAACGAATCGTTGGGACATGTCTAAAATGTCACAACAATTTTTTTCTATTTCATATTCTTATTAGAAAATAAATCGGTGAAGCGACTTTCTTATGCTTAGCATGTCTTTTTTCCATAGAAAATTTTAGTGACATTTTTTGCCACTTGTCCCAACGATTCGTTAGGACAATCTTTTTCAGTGTGGGTTATTAGAATAAGATTTTTTTCTTTACTTGGGTAAGCTCAAAGAGTTCTTTTTTGGCATCAGAGTTGCGTCCAATCAGATGAAAGGGGGTACCAGGATCATTACCCTTAGAATTTTCACTAAACTCGAATGACGTCACTAAAAGAATCCCCTCAGATGAAGCTATACCCTCACTCTAAACTCTAAGGTGACTAATAAGTCTTTTTATTGAATTAAAATATATCTTTTCTAATGGAATTTGATTTTCTATACCGACAATGTATAACTGAAGAAAATAGAAGTAGATTCTAGGTTTTTAGAATAGGGCTCTGCCCTTGAATAGTGCTCACAAACAAACAAAAAATGCCAATATATATTTGTAACTATAGATCAATATTGGCACTGGCATTTGCACTG
>SEYY01023036.1:35000-36988 GCA_009176605.1 Armadillidium nasatum | reverse complement strand
AATGAGTTTTTAGTGTCACGAAGAATAGATTTTGCCGATTTGGGAGAATTAATTTGCTTGAGTTTCTGGAGTTTGAATACGTCGGTAATCTCTGAAACCAGCATCCCTGAGGCGGATAGCAAGAGAACAAGCAGAGTAAAAACAAGGTTTATTAGGTTTAGTAGAAAGGAAAGAATATGGAATGTACGTCTCCATGCCAAAGAATCACCTCGGTTATGAGTTTTGCCCACTCCAAGGACCCCTCCATGGAAGCAATAATCATTCCATTTAAAATCAAAAGTACAAGTACACTAACTAAGTACAGTTAGTGGCACCGTAATGCCAGAAACGTCTCCTCGTCGATGGGGGGCCGTTCTTGCGTAAGACTTGAAGAGACAGAACAGGATACAGAGATAAGAAGGTGATCGGATGAACCCAAAGGAAGGAAAGAGTTTAACAGAATAAGGGGAATGATTAGAAGTTAGGAAAAGACCAAGTATATTTTATTCATCACCAAGGCGATCAGGGTTACGGGTAGGGAGTTTGCACCAACTTCTCAAGGTTGTTCTGGATAGAAAGTGGTGGGCAAGTTCACCAGCTGGATCATGAGAGCTGATGAAAACATTAGGCATTGGTGGTTGTGAACATTGTAATCACTTAAATGATTTCGGAAATGGAAAGAAAAAAGAATGTGTCTTTTGGAGTTAAAAATTTTGGAAAGTCCGTAGAATTAAAAAAAAAAAAAACAAATGAATTTAGTTGTAGGAAGCTTAAGCCATAAAGTAGAGAATTCAGAAGACTCCAAAGTAAGATACGAGAACAAACAACATTGTTGCGAAAACATACGCCATTCGGCCTTTGGCTGAAAATTGAGGATAGAGACAGCAGGAGGAAACAGAGTAGGGTTTGTTGTAGAACACTCAAGCACCTGATTTCAGTTAGGAACAACAGATGAGGTTTAGAAGAAGAGACGTGGTGTTCAAAAAAGTGGAAATTAGAAAAGAGACCGCGGATGTTGCAGATATTAAAGAAGAAAATAGACCTTGCACCAGGAAAAGTCGACTGCAAAAGTCTTGGATTGCACCAACTCCATCATCATAGGCCACCAACTCCCAAGTGGTGATGGGGGAGGAGGTAGATGAGGGGCTATGTTTGGAAGCTGCCCCTTCAAGCTTCTCAGAGGCAGTTTCTCGTTTCCATTGTGTATATATATATATATATATATATATATATATATATATATATATATATATATATATATATATATATATATATATATATATATATATATATATATATTATATATATATATATTTAAAAAATGTAATGTGTACGTGCTTGTAAATTTGTAGAATACATGGAAGAAAGGGGAAGGTTGTGGGAGTATAGAGACTCCAGTGTGAGTCGAGGGTACACTAGAGACCCTGCTGAGAAGATGAAACGTGAAAAGGAACGAGTCAAAGGGCAACGGAGTGAAACCGAATGGTCTAGCCCCCCTTCTCACTCTGTGGGTTAAACCCAATGGGGAGTACTTTCATCGCTTCCGACGATGCTACGTCATCCCCTGTAATATATATATATATATATATATATATATATATATATATATATATATATATATATATATATATATATATATATATATATATATATATTATATATATATATTTACTATATTATGGGTAAACCAAAAGGAACAAAAAAAAAAAAATAAAAAAAAAAAAAAAAAAAATTAAAAAAATAAAAAAAAAAAAAAATAACCCCTGCAGGTCCCATCTAACCCAAAATTTTTAGGTGAGCGCAGACGTTTGATTTAAAGAAATTGAGATTAAATTCGGCAAGAAACACAGAAAATGGGAGAGAGTTCCACAAAAAAAAGAGGTGGCAGGAAAGAAGGAGGCACCACAGCCGACAAGCCTGGAGTTGCCTATGTCCAGGCAAAATTGATTCGCAGACAGTGTCCCTGTGCGCTACGAGGACGCCGCAAAATTGGAGGTATACTGGTGGAA
>SEYY01023036.1:27500-30000 GCA_009176605.1 Armadillidium nasatum | reverse complement strand
GAAATCTGGTATTTTAAACCATTTCGCTCTCTATTGAAAACATCGCTAATACATGGTACTACATTTAATAGTTTTTATTCTATTCAAAGTCGAGAAACATCTCTCTGCTTAGACGTTGTCATCGGAGTTGTAATTGCTTTCATATAAATAATGTTTTAAAAGCATACTGTCATATTACAAATTATATAAATTTCACATTTTTTACACTATTCTTACTCAATCGCTAAATTTATCTTCCTTCAAAATTGGAAAAATTTATCTCACAAAAACAGACTTGCCAAACGTACGTCTTTCAAAAAAAAACATTATTACGTATTAAATTATTATAAGATTTTTTTCTATTCCCAATTATTCTTACTTAAAATTCTGCAAGGATTACAAAAATGTTAGCCTTTTTAATGTACTTTTAATAGTTTTTGTAATAATATTTATTAGAATATATATATATATATATATATATATATATATATATATAGTATATATATATATATATATATATATATATATATATATATATATATTATATATATATATATATATATATATATATATATATAAGAAAAAAAAAAAATAAAACTTGTATTTTTCTTAAAAAAAAATACCTCGAGATATACTTTATATATTCCGGGTTGCTAAATCTGTCTTATTTATTTTACAGCCCATTTTTTAATAATGGCAATGCTTGAAAAATAATATCGTACCCAAAAATTTGAAGTTATGCATTTACTTCTTATTTTCTTTAATATTTATACTTTTATGTATTAAGTTGTTAAAAAATGAATTTATCACTTTTCTCTGACAAAAATTTCATATATATATCCTACGCTGGTATTTTTAATTTGGAGGGGCTGCAGCCCCGGAGCCCATAATGACGACCGCACTGTATAGTTATATATATATATATATATATATATATAATATATATATATATATATATATATATATATATATATATATATATATATATATATATATATATATATATATATATATATATATATATATATATATATATATATATATATATATATATATATATATATATATATATATATATATATATATATATATATATATATATATATATATATATATATATATATATATATATATATATATATATATATATATATATATATATATATATATATATATATATATATATATATTATATATATATATATATATATATATATATATATATATATATATATATATATATATATATATATATATATATATATATATATATATATATATATATATATATATATATATATATATATATATATATATATATATATATATATATATATATATATATATATATATATATATATATATATATATATATGTAAAATAAAAAAAAAAAAAAATAAAATAAAAACCTTGAATTATATAATAGTTAATAACGTTAATAAAATAATAATTGTAATGACTAAAATAAAAAAAAACTTTGTAAAACTTGTAAAATATGTTAAAACTTTTACCAGGAGAACGAAGTTTCGTCTCAAGATTCTGAGCCCTCAATTTAAGGACCAAATTAAAAAAGATTCAATAAGACCATCAGCTGAGTCGGATCGTTGAAGAAATGGTTCTGATTTTGGGAACGCATAGTGCGTACGAGCTTAGTTCGCAAGCGCCTGGTGTTCTATTAAAAATTCTCATAAAGCCTTTTTGAGTCCTCTTTCCCAAATTGCGAAATTTTCCTATTTATTTTTCTAAAAAAAAAAAAACATTCAGCATCGTCCTAATTAATAAATGAGAGATAATTAATTAAATGTTCATACAGAATAATTGCTTTGTGATTTTCTGAGCTGCAAATTCTTCACATAGAAACTAGCAAACTCTACAAATAAACACTACCAAACTATGGGGAAGAAGGATCTTAATTATATTTCCCCAATTGTTGTAAATAAGAGTAAATTCCAATGAATATTCCCTTATTTAAAAGGCAATGTTAAAGAGAGTTAAGTTTTCTGAAATTGGGAATGATAATAATTGTGTACAAGGGATGAGTAAATTTAGTTATTGTATTGTAGAAATTATGTTTAGTTTTGTTATAAATTGAGGAAATAAATATGAGATTGATAACCAAGTTTATTAACAAAATATGACGAATTTATGGGTGAGAAAATTCATGGTCAGACAATATCAGCTCTCTTTGGAATTACCCAGTCACTGCAGTTGTCTTGGTGTGTTTGTAACGATAACAATAATTCTGAATAAGAGATACCCTTATCTAGCTTTCAATACATTTTAAACTTCAGTTCGAAGAAAATGTAGAATTCTTAGGATCACTGATTCACCTCACATTCTTTTTAGGTTAATTAAAAGATTTGTATTTGTCTGACAATTTTTGAACTTTGTGATTGTGCAGCTCTAAATATTTGATCGATAAACTACATTACATAAAAGGTTTTTTAGATGGTCTTAAGTATCTTAAGTATTTTATCAATAATACACTAAAGTCGGCCAAGAAAAATTATTATTTGACAAA
>SEYY01023036.1:0-15000 GCA_009176605.1 Armadillidium nasatum | reverse complement strand
TATATATATATATATATATATATATATATATATATATATATATATATATATATATATATATATATATATTATATATATATATATATATATATATATATATATATATATATATATATATAAGAAGGATGCTGCTTTAATGATTACAGTCCTCTTCAGACTTATATTTCATCACAGAATCGTTCAAATTCAATTCTCAGCAGCACCAAAAGTTTTTTCCGTTGTAAATGCAATAATCTTTCTGGTATTTTGCAAACAATGTCAACTCTAACTTTGCTTCTTGGTCTTTCCCTCCTCTAGTATTTCCTGACTGTACAACTGCATTTGGCCTTCCTCTAATGTTAAACTCTTCGCTCAAACTTTTGCCTTTAATTACACCTTAGACGATTCTGGAGCAATTCCTACTTCCCCCCAGCTCCCTCCAACTCATTTAAACCAAATATTATAACTTCTTAAAAGAGGTTGAATGTGCTCTCTCTAAGCTTAACATTAAGAAGTCGAAAGATCCTGATGGTTTCCCTTTTATGTATCTCAAAACTTGCGCTTCTGAGGGTGCACCCTCCTTGGAAAATTGTTTCTTCTTTGTCTTTCTATTTCAACCTTCTACTCTTGCAGGAAAGATACGCTCATTCAACCTGTGCCGAAAAAGGAGAACCCCTCTCAACCCACAACTACAGTTGTTCTTTCTAAAAATTTTGAATCTATACTTAACAGAAATATCTGAAAACATTTCAAGTCTTCAAATCATTTCGTCAGTATCTCTTTGGTAAAAAATACTTTGATTTTAAAACTTTCCTCTTTCTGAATCTATTCTTCTCTAAGTGGTCTTCCCTCTGATATCCTTTACGGTTGTTATATAGCATCTGTCATAAACTGCAACCATTCATTTTTTAAATTATTAATATTGGTGAAGGATCTGTCCTATCCTAAATACTTTTCTACTTTTCATTATGACCTTCTCTCTCTCTCTCTCTTCTCTCTCTCTCTCTCTCTCATTCTATCTTCTATATATATATATATATATATATATATATATATATATATATATATATATATATATATATATATATATATATATATACTTCCTTCTATCTACTTTTGCCATCATTACTTCTTCCAATTTGAAAGATGCTCCTTTCAATAGCAGTTAAATGATGCAAGGAGGATAGACTTACGAAATAATCTCTAATCTTTCGAATTTCAAATTGGGCAGAGAACACAGTTGTTTTCATTGCTCCTCAAAAAATATATATATATATATATATATATATATATATATATTATATATATAATTATATATAATATATATATATATGGTCAGACTGCCCTTTGGTATCCTTAAATATTTCAAAAACTACTAAACGTACGTTTAAAAGATAACATTTTTGGAATCCTTGAAGTATATATATATATATATATATATATATATATATATATATATATATATATATTATATATATATATATATATATATATATATATATATATAAATAATTTATAAATAAAAAAAAAAACATTAATTCATTTCATAGCAAACGTTTCGCATTTATTACAATACATCTTTAATGCTGAAAATAGAATGAACAAAATTTTATTACAAAAAACATTGGAACAATTTTATTTTTTAGAGAAGCATATAAACAAAATATACAAAAGAGAGAAGCATATAAACGAGGGATGAAAAAATAGACAAGACAAAAAGGAAAAATGAAAAAAATGAAAGGCAGATCAAGCAATTAGAAGTAAGAACGAGGAATTCTGTGTATTAAGGGTGGGGTTAATTGTTTGTATGTATAAAGATTCCAAAATTTTTAGCTCCTCTTCATTACAAGCATTTTGGAGGATAGAAAAGTTCTGTCAAGATATAGGATGCTTAGTGAGATTAGAGTGATCTCTGATAACTTAATATTGCTTGATCTGTCTTTCAATTTTTGACTTTTTTCTTTTTGTCTTGTCTATTTTTTCATCCCTCGTTTATATGCTTTTCTATTTTTGTTAACACTTCTTTTATATTTAAAACTACTACTTTTAAATTTTAAGCTCACATCTCATTAATCATAAAAATGTTTTCCAATATAATAAAATAATATACAATAATAATAATAATAAAATATAATTTTGTTCATTCTATTTTCAACACTGAGATGTATTGTAATAAATACGAAACGTTTGCTTAAATAATTTATTTTTTTTTTTTTTTGCAAGTTTAATCCATATATATATATATATTATATATATATATATATATATATATATATATATATATATATATATACATATATTTGAGAAATGGAAAGCAACTTAAATGAAGTTATATAGAATAATACACAGAATTGTCAACAAATTCCTATGAAATTAATCAAAATAATCTCTTGAAGACGTTAATTTCAAGGACAAGCACACAAACCATTTTATTTAATTAAACCATTCCTTCTATGGTATATATATATATATATATATATATATATATATATATATATATATCTATATCTATATCTATTATCTATATATCTATCTATCTATTATTATATCTATCTATATCTATTCTATATTATATATATATATATATATATATATATATATATATATATATATATATATATATATATATATATATATATATATATATTATATATATATATACCATTTTTGTTTAGCTTTTACATGGTTAAGTGTAAGTGTATTTTTTTAATTCATTATTTTAAATTCGTGCTTAGGAAAAATAAATTGCTGAATATGAGAAATTAATTGTATAAAATTCAAAATTTATTTTAATTATACTGAAAGGATATATATATATATATAATATATATATATATATATATATATATATATATATATATATATATATATATATATATATATATATATATATATATATATATATATATATATATATTTATATTATATATAAATGTCTATATGCCAAAGTAATTACGTATCTATTTATAATACAAGCAAGTCGATAAAAAACAAACTCTTTTTCGTTCTTCATTAAAAAAAAAAAAAAGTATTGTAATATTTCAGTTGAATTTTCTGAACTCAATTGCAAAAACTTTGGCATACTCTAAACTGCTTAGCATAAAACTAATAATATATATATATATATATATATATTATATATATATATATATATATATATATATATATATATATATATATATATATATATATATATATATATATATATATATATATATATATATATATATATATATATATATATATATATATATATATATATATATATATATATATATATATATATATATATATTATATATATATATATATATATATATATATATATATATATATATATATATATAATACAATAAACCGTTTTCCCGCATATAAGGGGATAAATATGAATTCTTGCAATCGTACATGGGAAAAAATGGTTACACATAGCCAAAACCATGCAAAGAACTATTCTTCATTGCTCGTTGCTACGAAATCTATTCATTATTGACCACTAACCTCTGGTTATTTCTGAGTATTCTTGAGAGTTTTCTTTTAAATATAATTAAAAAATTAATTGAGTAGAAATATATGTTTAGTATATTAAAATACTGATAATAATAAAAATATATATATATATATATATATATATATATATATATATATATATATATATATATATATATATATATATATATATATATATATATATATATATATATATATATATATATATATTATATATATATATATATATATATATATATTATATATATATATATATATATATATATATAATATATATATATATATATTATATATATATATATATATATATATTATATATATAATATTATATATATATATATATATATATATATATATATATATATATATATATATATATATATATATATATATATATATATATATATATATATATATATATATATTATATATATATATATATATATATATATATATATATATATATATATATATATATATATATATATATATATATATTGAACAACACCAATTTTAAAATCAAATCGTTTTCGTTCAACAAGAACTTTGAAAGGCGTTTGAGCGTCATGTAAGGTCGAGAAAATTTTTTTGATAGAACGGCATTAGAAAGGCAATGGACGAAAACCATAAACACCATTTTAATTCCGCTTTAATTTCGCTTTGGTGTCTTCCAAATTCTGAATAGCCTTTATAATTCCGCTCTAAGAAATATAGATATATATATATATATATATATATATATATATATATATATATATATATATATATTATATATATATATATATATATATATTATATATATATATTATATTATATATATATATATATAATTTGTTATGTATTATGTATTATGTATTATATTTTGTAATATTTATTACGATTTTGTACATTATTTTATGTTTTCCGCAACATTTTTCTATGTATCATGAATTTTGTGCATTATAATTATTGCTCAATTTTTCGCACGCAAATTATTCAAGTGAAATATTAAAGCTGTTTCTTATTAGTGATTATAAAATATATATTATTGTTTAAAATAAAAATAATAATATGATTATTTTTTAATATACTGTAATTGCAATTGCAAAAAATGTTAGTTATTTAAAAAAAAATAATAATAATAATAATAATAATATAATTAATAATAATAATAAATAATAATAAATAATAATAATAATAATAATAATAATAATAATAATAATAATAATAATAATAATATAATATAATATAATAATAATAATAATAATAATAATAATAATAATAATAATAATAATAATAATAATAATAATAATAATAATAATAATAATAATAATAATTAATAATAATAATAATAATAATAAATAATAATAATAATAATAATAATAATAATAAAAATAATAATAATAATAATAATAATAATAATATAATAATCATATCAATATGTTTTGAAATTTTAATGAAATATTTTTTTTTATAGAGAATTAGTCGATTTGTATAATAAAATGATAGAGTATATGTTCTATTTTAATTGCAAGTTATGATCGATATTCATTTTTATATGAAGAATATAATAAAGTGAATTAAGGATTTTTCACGATTTACGTAGTTAGGAAAATAACTTACTAATGAATTTTTTCTCTTATTTTTTTTCTTCTTCTTAATAAATATTAATTTATTATATTGATAGATACATATATTAATACATATATATATATATATATATATATATATATATATATATATATATATAATATTTATATATATAATATATATATATATATATATATATATATATATATATATATATATATATATATATATATATATATATATATATTATATATATATATATATATATATATATATATATATATATATATATATATATATATATATATATATATATATATATATATAATATATATATAATATTATATATATATATATATATAATATATATATATATATATATATATATATATATATATATATATATAATATATATATATATATATATATATATATATATATATATATATATATATATATATATATATATATATATATATATATATATATATATATATATATATATATATATATATATATATATATGGATTTCGTAAGAAACGCTCTACTGGTCAACTTCTTTCCCTTCTGTCTTACTATTGGTCTTCCGCTCTTCGGCATTTCAGTGAATCTTTTGCTGTCTCGCTTTGTACATATTGAAAACTTTCGATTGAGTCTGGCACAAATATCCAAACTTTTCTTTTTCGGTATCTATACTTCTCTCTGTGGCCTTCTCGCTGTTTCCTTTCTGGTCGTTCTATAGCAGCTGTTGTAGACGGCCACCGTTCATCCTTAAAATCTATTAATAGTGGTGTTCCTCAGGGTTCTATCCTATCCCCAAAGCTTTTCTTGTTTTTCATTAATGACCTTCTGTCTGTTAATTCATCTCCCATCCTCTCCTATGACGATGACTCCACCCTGCATTATTCCTTTCAATTTGAAAGGCGTCCCTCCCAACAACAATTAATAGATTCAAGGAGGGTAGCCTTGGACGAACTGACCTCTGATCTTTCTCGTATTTTAAATTGGGGCAGAGAAAACGTCCGTTTTCAATGCCTCAAAAACTCAATTTCTCCATTTTTCTACTCGATTCAATTTTCTACACAACTATGATATCTTCTTTGAAATCACACAATTCAAGCCTTCATCTCTCCTTAATATTCTCGGTGTTTCTTTTTCTCTTGATCATTTTTTGAAAAAACACATTATTTCTCTCTCTAAACAAGCTTCTAAGAGGTTAGATGTTCTGTGGCGCCTTCAGAATTTCTTCAATCCACCCCAGTTTTCAGCTCTGTATAGGGGTGTTGTTCACTCCTTCATGGAGTATGCTTCGCACATCTGGGGTGGTTCCACTCATACAGCTCTCCTTGAGAAGGTGGAGTCTAGGGCTTTTCGTCTTATCATCTCTTGTTACAATTTAATAAATTGTTATAAATAACCCAGGATTATGAAGGAGGGGGGATTGCTAATCTTGGGAAAATAAAAATCCTGCTGTTAAGTTGAAGTTGGGAAAAATCTTTATTACTGTCAAATTGTTTAAAGAATTTTACTACTGTCAGGTTGTCTAAATAACTTTACTGTCGTTAAGGTGTCAAAAAACTTTGCTGCTGTTTAGTTGTCATTATCATTCAACTTTGGAAAATTTAGTCGGCAAGAGACGTAATAAGGATTATTTTCAAGAGCTCCAGTTCTAAGTAGTTATTTAACTTAATTTAAGCGATCATATGATCAATTGGCATAAATTTAGGAAGAGCAAGAAAATTTCCCATTTGCAAGAGCAGACTAAAACAAGCAATCCCTTATCTCGAAAACAAGTAACGTCACTTACCTTAAATGGTCTGTGTCGTCTTTTCTACTTTGCTTATTAACATTCATTTATGTAAGTTACTAATGATTTATATTATTTTTACTTTCATAATGAATAATTGGAAAAATACCCGACCTGAATTGGATAACGTCAAGACTTCCGTGTGGAAATAGGTCGACTTTGAAGTACTAAATCACCTACAGTCTTTACGAAGAGGAGAAATCGAAGTAAACAACTTATTCGTACCACGTTGAAAAGGAACAACTTTTCTAATAACTCTTAGAAAGAACGTCTGAAAAATTTCAAGACTGATTTCAACAACAAATTATGGTTAGTAGTCCTTCTTTCCTCTGTTAAGTCTTGGGTGATTGTAACTTTAAAGTATAATATACAATAAACTTTAATAATTAAATTAATTAAGTTAATTTATTCAAAATTATTATTTTGTGATAATACGAATATTTATATAAAATTTGTAGGTATTCCTATTTTCCTTATTCAAATACTTTCAGGAATCCAAAAGCCAATTTGTACAATCATTTTCCTTTGGAATTTCTAGTTTTCAAGTCTCCATTCTGTGCTTGAAGTTTCACATCTGGATAGTGAAATTGAATTATATTTGATCTTGAACAAGGTTTACATTAATATTTGACTATTTGTAAATAAAACTTAAAAACTTTTAAGTTTCTTCTTATAACTATAAAAACCCCATATTAAATCGTACTTAGATTTTAATACTCTTCTTCTCTCACTAATTCTCTCCAGTCTCTTTCTGCCTTTCGAACTGTTGCGTCACTCTCTCTATACTATCGCTATTACAATGGACACTGCTCTTCTGAACTCTCCCGTCACATACCTCCTCCATTGAGAAGGGCTCGTGCGACATGCCTTTCTACACACTCTCATCCTTTATGTGTCTAACTCTCCGACCCCAGACTTAACTACTATGCTCAATCTTACATGTACTCTACTGGTAAAGTTTGAAACACACTCCCTTCATCTATTTTTCCAACTTCCTATGAATTACACATCTTTAAACGTCGTGTATCGGGACATGTCCGTCTTTTAAATTAACCCTATTTCTGTATTGTTCCCTAACTCTGGTGGTAACTTGGGAGGCCTCTGGCCTTTTCCCACCAAAGGAAATATAATATATATATATATATATATATATATATATATATATATATATATATATATATATATATATATATATATATATATATATATATATATATATATATATATATATATTGTAAATTAATTAAGGCTTCGAATTGATTTGCTGAAAATATTTAATTTTAATATTAATTTTTTATTTCGACTTTCATTATTTATTTAAAATTCGATTCAGAATTAATTAAAAAAATGTCCACAATTTT
The DNA here is from genome assembly GCA_009176605.1 of Armadillidium nasatum. NCBI lineage: Eukaryota > Metazoa > Arthropoda > Malacostraca > Isopoda > Armadillidiidae > Armadillidium > Armadillidium nasatum. The sequence continues at coordinate 6,778 of SEYY01023036.1, read as the reverse complement.
TTCTCTGCATTAAATTTAATAATATAAATTTTGATAAAATTTTTATTAAAAAATATTAACAATTAACTTTTGGGAGAATTAAATGATGAACAATAGATTTTAAAGTTTTTTCTAAACACAAACACACGCACACACACACACACACGCACACACACACACACACAACAAAACGTCACAAAACCTCCCTTTCTTATGGGGGAGTTGAAAGGTTAAACAGGGTACTGAAATAATAAGCTAATCGGAAAATCTCGGAGAAAGGGAAGGCTTAACAGAATAAGGAGAAGAATTAAAAGCTAAGAAAGGGTTTTAGTATGTTACACTCTTTTTTTCAAAACCACGAGTGATATGCGAGGGTAGCTGCACCATCTGACCTAAATTATTCTACACAGAGAAACTGAAGGCGAGTTAAGAATAAGAGAAATACCAAGGGAGGTGGTGAATAAAGAAATCGCCTCAAATGATAATTTGCTATGTTGTTTGAGTTTAATTCGACGAATAGTTTAAGACAATTATTTGAGTTAGGAGATCGAAACAGAAATAAATATGAATGTGTAAATTGATTGGAAAGATAACCTAGTGTGATAAGGAAGGAAGTAAAGATTATTCTGATCAAAGGAAAGAGAATGAAAAAGTCATTGCTCTTATATGCACAACAAACGCCTTTGACTGAAACCTGATGACTGAAACAAAGAGAGAAAGAGAATAGGGTTTCATAATAATATCATAATACCATCATAATAAAATCATAATATCATATAACAATATGATAATACTCAAACACCTCAATTTCGATTGAGAATAAGAGGGAATATCTAATGAAACAAAGCTTATGATAAACAAAGTGAAAACTAAAATAAAGACGGCGAATATAAGCAGAGATTAATGGAAAAAGCCAAACACATACCAGAAAAGTCCAACAATTCTATGACGTCACTAACTCTACCATTGGATGCCGTCTACTTACAAGTGATGGTTGTGGGCTTGAAAGTTTGGATGAGGAGCTATATTTTAAGACACTCCTCCTGGATTATTGTATCTACGCCATTTTTAATAAATTTTATTAATAAGAAAGTGCAATGCATAAGTTTTTGAATACAACACAAATTACTTTACATTGTGTATCTTTCCATGGTTCAAATTGAGTAAGTCTGAAATTGAAAAAAGTCAAATGAAATGCAGTAAAAAACTTGACATTTAGGTGTGGTTCACATTCAACATCGGCCCATACAATTTAACCACCCTTTATTAAACTAATAGGGTGGTTAAATTTTAAGGGCCGATGTTGATTTTGAATACAACACAAATTACTTTACATTGTGTATCTTTCCATGGTTCAAATTAAAGTAAGTGGTTAAATTTTAAAATTGAAAAAAGTCAAATGAAATGCAGTAAAAAACTTGACGTTTAGGTGTGGTTCACATTCAACATCGGCCCATACAATTTACCATATATATATATATATATATATATATATATATATATATATATATATATATATATATATATATATATATATATATATATATATATATATATATATATATATATATATATATATATATATATATATATATATAATAAAATCCCTTTCAATTAGCACTAATAGACATCTATTGTGTTACTGCAATATTTCATTTAAGTGTTTCTATAGTTTTATTTAATGTTATTTTTTTCAACTTTGAATTTATAGAAAGACTGATTTTTAAAGATTTCTTTTATATTAGGCTTTAAACAAACGTTACAATTATTGGATTATCGGGAAACTCCTTTTATGTTTTTACGTCAACACACCCATTGACACAGACACGCACAAGCAAACAAACAAACACACTAACTATAATATATCTGCACACTCACCTTTAATATCTGGGGCTTGCTTCGAACTTATAAATATTAGTAGCTTTGCTTCACACAGTTCAAAATTATAGCCTTCTACGATTTAACCTCAATGAATGATAAACACACATACATACCACCCTTTAAATAGGAATACGTTTGTGTTTATTGTTTGTCTCAATTCAAGATATATTATAATTTAACCTCAATGAATGATAAAAAAGAAACATACATACCACCCCTTAAATAGGTATACGTGTGTGTTTCTTCTTAGTTTCAATTCAGATATATTATGATTTAACCTCAATGAATGATAATGTACACGTAAACTCACCCAAAACCAATTGTATAAACTCACATACACACCAAGCCTTAAATAGGCATACATATGTGTTTTTTATTGTTTGTTTTAATTCATATATATTATGATTGAACTTCAATGAATGTTAGCATCACATGTACTCAGCTGCATACACACATGCATACCTATCCCTAAATAGGTGCATGTGTATCTTTAAGTGTTTGTATCGACATATCATATATATATATATATATATATATATATATATATATATATATATATATATATATATATATATATATATAATATATATATATATATATATATATATATATATATATATATATATATATATACATTTACACCTAAATAGGTATGTGTGTTTTATTTTAGTGATTGTATCCACATAAATATTATGACTAAACCTCAATCAATGCAGTCATACGCACACAAACATGCACAGCTACCCATAAATAGGTATGTGTGTTTTCATTTAATATTTGGTTCTACTTAAATACTGTATATTATGATTGAACCTCAGTGAATATAAGCATACACACGCATGAACACCAATTTCTAAATACCTAAACAGGTATGTTGTCTTCTTTTGGTGATTGTATCTGCATAAATATTTTGACAGAACCTCAATGAATGCAATCGTCCATACACATGCACACATACCCCTAAATAAGCATGTGTGGTTTCTTTTAGTGTGTGTATGTACTACATATATATTAGGACCGAACCTCAATGAATAAAATCGTCCATACGCATGCAAACTTACAACTAAATAGGTATGTGTGCTTTCTTTTAGTGTTTGCATGTACTTGCATACATATTATAACTGAACCTCAATCATTGTAATCATGCATACACATGCACACCTGCCCCTAAATAGGTATGTATTTTTTCTTATAGTGTTTGTATCTCATATATATTAAGGTCGAACCTCAATGAATATAATAGTCCATACACATGCAAACCTACCCCTGAATATGTACGTGTACTTTCTTTTAAGGTATGTACTACATATATATTATGACTGAACTTCAATCAATGTAATCATGCATACACATGCACACCTACCCCTAAATAGGTATGTGTGTTTTCTTTTAGTGTTTGTATCGCCCTCATAAATATTCACAAGCTTAGTTTCCTTCAGCTTAAAATGGGTTTTTAAGTTTTATCACGATGCTTTTCTACGTATTTTTTTTCTCAAGTAAAAAAGGATTTAAATTATGTTTGGGCAAATAAATCGCCAAAGCATTTGTCTTATTCAAGTACTTGAGGCATTTATTTAAACTTGGTACATGAAGGTTTCATATTGGTTATTTATTAATTTATATAATTCATCTATTTTTTTATTTATTTATTTAATTTATTTATTTATTTTTATTAGTTTACTATTATTATTATTATTATTATTATTATTATTATTATTATTATTATTATTATTATTATTATTATTATTATTATTATTATTATTATTATTATATATTATTATTATTATTATTATTATTATTATTATTATTATTATTATTATTATTATTATTATTATTAATATTATTATTATTGCTGTTGTTGCTTTTGGTGTAATTCTTATTGATGTTGTTCTTCTGCTCTTATAGCTGGTGTTTATTGCAGTTGCAGGTAGTAATAATAATAATATAATAATAGTAATAATAATAATAATAATAATAATAATAATAATAATAATAATAATAATAATAATAATAAATAATAATAATAATAATAATAATAATAAATAATAATAATAATAATAATAATAATATAATAATAATAATAATAATAATAATAATAATAATAATAATAATAATAAATATAATTAATAATAATAATAATAATAATTATTATTATTATTATTATTATTATTATTATTATTATTATTATTATTATTATTATTATTATTATTATTATTATTTATTATTATTATTATTATTATTTATTATTATTATTATTATTATTATTATTATTATTATTATTATTATTATTATTATTATTATTATTATTATTATTATTATTATTAGTTTTACTTATTTTATTATTTTTAATCTTAATGTGTATCACCTTAGTAGCCCTTTTTCAGAGTATTGTACAACTAACTAATTATTAATATTGTATCTAGAAGAATAGGACCTACTGAAAAACTGTATTATCTGTAATTGTGCCTCAGAATAAAATATTGAAATTAAAAAATTGAACATTATTATTATTATTATTATTATTATTATTATTATTATTATTATTATTATTATTATTATTATTATTATTATTATTATTATTATTATTATTATTATTATTATTTATTTTATTATTATTATTTATCATTAATATTATTATTGCACTTAAGAATTTATATTTCACATCTCACATAGCTGCAACCTGGATAAGTGGAATTGGAATCAGAAATGGAGAACGGAGAATCGTTTGAATTGCGGAATCGTCAATTTTTAGTGAAGTTGAATCAGAATTCTATTTTGAAAGTCTTCCGAAATGGGAACGGGAAGATGAGAAGGTATCCGTGAGGGACGGGAGAAAGAAAGTGTTGCTGTTGTTGTTTTTTTTCCTTTTTAAACACCTCAATAAATTGGTCCAGAATCGGTGTAGAATCAGTTTGACTACAACATTTATACCCACATTCTCATACGATTTCGCATTTACTTTGTTTGCTAGAATTCCTTTCTTCAAAAATTATGGGAGATTTTTCATAATTCTCATTCACTGATTTAATTTATGATTCATTATTTGTTCCAAATATATTTGTGTACTAATCTCAACAATCTTTGTAAACAATTAATGCAATATGTATTGACCAAATTCAACACCTACAAATCCTATCATTCAAACTCTATTTCAAGCACTTATATTACAACAATCTTAATAATACAAAATCTATTTTTAAGAATGGTTCAATAATGCTTGAAATGAATGTTGAATGATTGACTTAGGATGTGAAGAATTTGATAGATGAATATTGTAATTAATTTATTATAATATATTGATGAGCGAAGGAAATAAACAATATCCATTAAAAAATCACTACTTCAGAAGAATAAGATATATTCTTTATTGCAAAGTCCTTTTCTTGTATCAATCTTATTTTCAGCACTAATAAATATGTATTTCATTAGCCAAATTTGTTTCTTTTCATTACAAAGCAAATCTGTTCCTTTTTAAAAGCTTTTCACGAGTTCTGTATTTAAACTAAAACAAAATATCCTTTTTAAAAGCTTTTCACGAGTTCTGTATTTAAACTAAAACAAAATATGTTTTAGAAACAAAATAATAGCAGATTGTTTGCCATAACTAACAACAAAGAACTTTTTATAATTTATTATTATTATTATTATTATTATTATTATTATTATATTATATATATTATTATTTATTTTTATTATTTTACTCATATTATATATTATAATAAACTATTATTATAGTTTATATATATTATATATATATATATATATAATATATATATATATATATATATATATATATATATATATATATATATATTATATATATATATATATCCTCCACCTCAACCTCCGTCTACAATTCTGCCTCCGTCTCCAACTCCACCTCCGTCTCCACATACACCTCCACCTCAACCTGTACCTCCAACTCCACCTCAACCACAACCTCCACCTCAGACATAAATTCTGCATTTGTTTCCACCTCAACATTCACCTCCAACTCATTTTGATTTCTCCCCGTTTCCACCTCCACCTCCCCATCATCCAATTCAACATAAATACTACCTTTAAATCTGCTTTCGTATTCACATTCATATCAACATAAACTTCCACCTGCAAGTCAACCTCAAAGTACACGTAGGGCTAAATGATTATTACAAATGGGTCAAGACAATAAGAGTATCCCGTAGGGATACTCAAATCGTCTTGTTCTTATATTATTATTATTTATTATTATTATTATATTATTTATATTATTATTATTATTATTATTATTATTATTATTATTATTATTATTATTACTATTATTACTATAATTATTTAATTATTTTTTATTAAAAAAAAATTAATAAATAAAAAATAATAATAAAATAAAAAGAAAAAAAAATATAATATATAATAATAATAAAATAAATAATAATAAAAATAAAAGAAAAAGAAGAAGAAGAAAAAGAAGAAGAAGAAGAAGAAGAAGAAGAAGAAGAAGAAGAAAAGAAAAAGAAGAAGAATATAATAATAATATATAATAATAATATATAATAATAATAATAATAATAATAATAATAATATAATAATAATTTGCGTCCGAGGTACAAACGGTAGAGTGACTGTCTCACGTGTCTGAGAGACACGGTTCGATCCCGTTTGCAAATTCTACCTATAAACTACATGGAAAGTTTCATCTTCTTTAAAAGGTCAATACCTTTGATTTGCCAACATTATATTAAATGTATAATTGCAATTATGCCATTATTTCTACAACTTTTACTAATACGCATATAATAATAATAATAATAATAATAATAATAATAATAATAATAATAATATTAATTAAAATGATATTAATAGTCAAATAGACAAAAATGAGAGGGAAAATAGCGACAGCAAACAACAATAATTAATAATAAATAATAATAATAATAAT
>SEYY01023035.1:17500-22640 GCA_009176605.1 Armadillidium nasatum | reverse complement strand
AACCACAAAAATTTTCAGTTTAAGATTGGTAGAAAACATTTTAAGATGTAATCTCCGATTGAATAATTCCTCTCTTCCATATGAAACCAAGTTTCCTATATTTTTACCTTATAAATCTTCCTTTGTAAATTTACTTATATGGAAATACCATTATGATTATCATCATGTCGGTATTTCAGAATTAATTAACTTTATTAGACAGAAATTTTATTTCCCTCGCATGCGACAAACTTTGAGGAAAATATTGAGATCTTGTGTACTCTGTAAGAGATTACAAGCCATACATTTTAAATCTGCCCCTCTAGCTTCACTACCCAAAGTCAGAGTAACTGAATGTAATCCTTTTACTACAGTGGGTGTTGATTTAAGCGGTAGTTTTCAAGTCAAAGTTTCTAAAAATGTAATTAAAAAATGTTATATTGTTCTTTTCACTTGTGCTGTATATAGAGCAGTTCATCTTGAACTTGTTTTCGATAATGGAGTAGAATCCTTTCTACTAGCCTTTCGTCGATTTATAAATCGTCGAGGAAAGCCATCAGTTTTATATTCCGATAATGCTTTAAATTTTAAAGGAGCTTCTGAATATATAAAATACCTTCATACGTTACCTTCAATTAAAGATTTTCTTTTAAAAAACTCTATTGTATGGAGATTTAACCCAGCTAGGGCCAGTTTTTTTGGTGGATTCTATGAACGCTTAGTCGGGATTTGTAAACTTCATTTAAAACGTACTTTACAAAATTCTCTTGTTACGTTTGATGAATTTAATACTGTTTTAACTGAAGTTGAAAACACTATGAATTCTCGACCTTTAACCTACGTTGGAGATGATTTAAATGAGGAGGAATTTCTTACTCCTTCTCATCTTTTATATGGACATCTTCTCCACACAATTCCTATTCCTGAGGAAAATTTGGAATTTGATACTTATAACGACACAAATAAACTCAGTAAGAGATATCGTTATATACTTAATCTTATTCATAAGTTTCAACAACGTTGGAAAAAAGACTATCTCTTACATCTTCGTCAAACTATAAATAATTCAAATCGTCCTAAAATAAAACTAGGAGAAATTGTATTAATAGAAGGTGACAATTCACGTTTAAAATGGAAACTGGGAAAAATTGTTGATCTATATACCTCACCAGATGGATTTACAAGATCTGCTTCTATTAAAACTAAAACTGGAATAATTACAAGAGCTATTGTTCATTTATATCCTTTGGAAATTTATTCAAATCCGCATAACTCCTCCATTGAGGAGACTTCTGCACCATTAACCTCTCTCCCTAGACCCTCTCGTCAAGCCAAAATTGTGGCGAGACAGAGAATTAAAAATATAATAACAGAAGAGAAACTAAATTTGAATTTTAAATTTACTAAATTTATATTAAAGCATGATTTTGGCTAGAAATTGACATTTCTTATTTATTTTAATTCAATTCAATTCAATTCAAAACATTTTATTCAGAAATTGGTACATTTACAGGTTTAAAATTTAAAAGTAGGTCCTACTATACTAAATTCAATAATAAACATAAAAATAATATAGTGGCTGTCCAGTTTTCTGAAAGGGGCTGCTAGGGGAAAAACACTGTGGTTTCCTTTGAGCCCCAATATTTAATACATCAATAAATATACATAATTATACTTTATTAATACAGGTTAAGATAGGTTACTGCTAGAGTAACAAAAAGAAATTTTGATCATGCAAGTAACGATAGCAATGACGTTACTTATGATGTTTACTATGATAATACTGTATTTATTTATACATGTATGTATATATATATATATATATATATATATATATATATATTATATATTATATATATATATATATATATATATATATATATGTATATATTTTTTTTTTTTCATTCTTTAAATTTGAATGAATAAGAAATAATTCCTTTATTATATAATTTATATTTTTACCTTTTTTAGCTCCAGCCTATTTTGTCAGAAATCATTAAATAACTCTATTACTTAAATTTCTAACTTTGTGAACTTTTACTTTTAAATTCATTTAGGTTGCTGTATCAAAGAATCTCTCGTAGGAATGATTCTTTCTTATCGATCACTTGAGTAGAACATTGATGACTTATAAGGAATATAATTTCCTGTTTTTTTAACTGACCCTTTTCAAAGATTCTTTTACCATTGGTTATGCTCTCTTGCATGATTAAATGGGGTCTAAAACCAGAGTTACCACTGCGACTGAAAAAAAACAGTGTCGTTAATTTTTGGTTTAAGAGTCTGAAATAGAGTTTGCCACTGCGACTGAAATAAAACAGTGTCGTCAACCTTTATTTGGGACTAGACAAAAAAAAATTTTTTAAATATTTCATCCTTTAAATTTCTTTTACTACGTCAGTTGAAAAAAAAATTATTATTATTATTATTATTATTATTATTATTATTATTATTATTATTATTGTACTTTGTTTGCTCATTGTGACTTTAAGAGAGGGTCTGATCCTTGTGAGAGCTCTTCTATTGATGGGAAACCTGATGATGGAACTAATTTATTTACTCCTAAAACTTTATTTTCTCCTTTTGATTTTAGATAAAAAGGTTGGACTAATTTTATTTTTTATTCAGTATGTTTAAAAATCTTTTCATTCAAATATAAAGAATTTTTTTATCTCTTTCTCACTTGCTAATTTCCCTTTTCATTTTCTTTTCATTACTGCATTTCAATTTTATATTCCTATTATTTATCTTGTAATGTCATGATTCTAGAGGAAGTCATATCTTTGATATGGATTTGGTTGATAAGTTGTAAAAGTTTTTATTTTTATTTATTATTTATTTTTATTTATTATTTTTTTTTTCTTCTTCTTTTTCTCTTGGCAGAGAGCTTAATGTAGCAAATCTTATTTAAATATTTACTACCAAAGATATGAATGAGAATAGAACTTGATAAATTTGAAATTTCAGTATGGCTTTGTAATACCGTATATTGCTTTTAAAAATTATACGCGCATGTAAACACTTACACATGTACGTAGTTTTATGTGAGTCAAATACTCCTTCTTCAACAGACTCTTCTAACGGGACTTTCGAGTTATCAATTTCCTTTTATTAAAAATCTTTATATTTTTTGATAAAGAAATCCATTATCTTTCATTTTTCTATTAAAAGTTATTAAATATAAATAACAAATTAATAATATATTACTTTAAAAATTAAAAGTAATAATTCTAAACTTTAAATGTATTGAATTATTTATCTAGCGATTAGTGGAGTCCGGAACTCTTGGAATGTGAGACAGGTGAACAGAATTGCCAAACATTCCAAGTTGGTTATCTTAAAAATTTTTCAACGAAGCAAAATATGAATGTATTGCTGTTGAATTGATTGTAGTTGTATACAAGTATACAAAGTAAAATTTGTTTATATTTCTTCACATGACTAATGGAAAAATTGGTCATAGAAAGGAAATTATATTTTTTTATTTACTTCTTAAAGTTGGCCAAACTTGGTTTGCAACATGGCCGAGAATTGTTGTGCTTGTAATATCTTTACGACTAAGCTTTTAAATAAGTTAGAAGCTTTACATTCAACAAAGAGAAGTATTTTTAAAACAAACAAAAATTGATATTTTTAATTTTATTAAATATATGTAACCATTTATTATTTTTAAAATTTACAAACTTATTTTTGCTGTTAGTCTGGTGATATTTAGCATCAATTTTAGAGTAATTTATAGTAAAAATACCTTGATTAAGAAAGGTGATTTAGGAATGTTTTAGAGAACGGGAATAAATCAAAGAAAACTATTATTTTATGGGTAATTGAAGCCTTTACATCGCTGCATGTGGTTATTTGATTAAATTAAAAATTAGTATAAAACACACTTTCCCTGTTAAAAGACCTTCTTGTTTTTTTTATTTAAGAAATAAAATTACCTTTCGGTCGTCTGTCGGAGTATAAATAGAAAAAAATTAGCATACTCCGGCATTCTTGGATTTTCTTACTTATAAGAAGGTTCTAGAATTTTTGACCTGTGAATATTGGAACAATAGATTACCTCCCTTATATCATTTTTAAATCGTTCTTTTTAGTTCCATTATTTTAATTTAGATTCACAGGTTAAATTATCTTTATTATTTTTATTTGCATAGTTGTTTTAAACTTTGCAAATCCCAATTAGGATTAAAACTCTGGTTCTAATCAGAGGAGGCTTAAGCCAGGGTCTGGTTATGCTTTTTTTTTATAAATAACCAGACGGAAATATTTTATTCACTTTGCACGAATTGTTTAATTCTTAGTTAGGTTTTTTCTCGGTACGCCTCACCTATTTTCCAGTAAGTTAAAAAGAAAAGAAAGTACCGAGTGTTTTTCCTGTCAACTTAATTCTGAAGTTGATATCTTTTTAGGATTTTCTAGCTTTGAGAGAAGTGGAATTCGTACAGATTCCCCTTCTCCGGTGAGTACTAAAACGAAAATCCTATTAAGACTTCAACTTAGTCTTTCCTTATTTAATTGTCTTCCTACGCGAAGTTGTAGAAATTTAAGTTTTGTCTTGAATTCTACAATTTCCTACGTTGAAAAACAGACAATTAAATATCTTCTAGATTCATCTTTTTATTTTTTATTTCAGATGTGAGGTAATCATCATTAGTTTAGGGAATTTCGGTTATTTCAAGTTCCTATCCTATCCTCCTTTACTATCTTTCGGTGAGACTTAAAACACCTTTCTTCGGTGTTTAAAAATTTTCATTCACAGCTTTGCTTACAACATATGATACACAATAGGATTTTTTTATTGTTTGTTTATTAGAATCATTTACACTTTTAAATTGTTAGGTTACATTTGAGTATTTATTTCAGTAATATTTACGATGTTCTTGGTAGATAAAATAAATCTACTTATTAGAAGTTCCACTCTAGAATTAATGGAGTGACTTGTAAATAAATAATTATTGTAAATATTAAGAGTTGCTGTTTTTAAATAAGACAGTCAGATACTTAATTATAACTTAGTTCTAAGTTAAAAAATTGGTTTATTTACACTCTTAGTATTTAGATGTAAATAAAACTTTACTGTATAAACTTAAAGTTTATAAAATAATGGACTCTTTAACTTATAAGTTAGATATTATTAATTAAGTAAGATAGTTTTACTATA
>SEYY01023035.1:0-10000 GCA_009176605.1 Armadillidium nasatum | reverse complement strand
TTTCAGGCAATCAAACTTTTGTAAAAGGTTTAAACTATTCAATTAATATAATGAGAATTTTTCCAGAAGATTCTTTGATTTGAATTTTATTAGGCAGAGACTTCCGACATTAACCCAGAAAACATCCCGTATTATAATCTATAGAGCGGAAAGATCTTAAGGACAAAAAAAAAAAAAGAAATAGAAATAATTTTATGTAGCTTATAACGGAACATTCGGGAGACGAAGGTTCCGAGTTAGACTCCTATAAAATAACTTTCTAGGGAAAACCTTCTTCTACCATTAAGAGCAATGCATGTGAAAGGTGTGTGAAAGTTTATAATAAAAAAATGAGCATAAAAAATCAAACCAGTTACAGAAAATGAAAATAAAACAGTTGCTTCACTATAGTCTAGCGACAATCATAACGTAACAGTTCGCAAATCCTGAAACCTAAAAATAAAGAGTACGAGTAACATTCTATAACTACTTTTGCTTTCAACATTTTCACTAAACATAATTCACTTTTGTTTGACGTTCAATAGAGATTATTATTATTATTATTATTATTATTATTATTATTATTATTATTATTATTATTATTATTATTATTGTAATAATAATTATATTAATAATAATGGTAATAATAATAGTTAAAAATGATAATGGTAATTATGATTGGATGGTAGCGAAAATGATAATAATAATAATGACAATGTTTATGATAATGAAAAAGATAATAATGAAGATGAGAAGGGTGATGACAATAATAATATCCAAAATAATAATGGTAATTCTTTCAATAAAAACAATAATTTTATAGTGACATATGCTTCGCAACTATTTTGCAAAGATAATATATAGACTTACCAACTAGTAGCAGGAGTAAAGATAACCACACTATAAAAAAAATAGTGATAATGGCAATAAAAATAATAATTCTATTAATACTGATAAAAATGATAGTAATAATACTAATAATAATAAAAGTAAATAGGATCAATAATAATAATAATATTAATAAATTTATTATTATTATTATTATTATTATTATTATTATTATTATTATTATTATTATTATTATTATTATTATTATTATTATTATTATTATTATTATTATTATTATTATTATTATTATTATTATTATTATTATTATAAAAATATAAAATTAAAAAAATTACAAAAATATAATAATAATAATAATAATAATAATAATAATAATAATAATAATAATAATAATAATAATAATAATAATAATAATAATAATAATAATAATAATAATAATAATAATAATTGAATATTTACCTAGGAGAGTTTTCAGAACTATCTAAATGCATCTTTTGCAGACTTTGAACCTATTCGGTTTTGTTGATCCTTAACTTTTTATATAGTCTGTTAAGTTATGTATAATTTAACAAAGATTTTTATCCTACTATTTGCCTGCCATCAGGAATCTGCTGAATGGAGTTTTTTAAGTTGGTATGGCTTTGAAAATTAAATTCTTTATTCGTCTGATTTTTTATAGACATGCACCATTTTAAGGTAAATAAACTCTATAGAGTTTATTTACCTTAAAATTTCACATGTGTGTATTTTGAATTCTTGTGAATAATTCTTTTCGTAGATTGAGATTTAGGAAATGAACAAATTGTAATATGTGACATTTTTTTGGAACAGATATGGTGCATGTCTATAAAAAATCCCTATTTCTAAGTAAATATGTAAAAAGGTTTGAATGGTAGCTCAGTGGTTTAAGTCAGTTTTCTCGGGCTTAATGATCGGGGTTTGCCCCTCGCTTTAGCTTATGTACTGCAAAGCAGGGTTGGCATAATTAAAATTAAATTATATAAATCAGTTGATTTTTTTACGAGACTTTTTAAAAAAATAATTTTTTAAAATTATTTTTGTAAAAAATAACGTCAGTCTGAGTTCACAAAACCATATGAGAACATACGGATCATAAGAGAACATATGGTATTGAAAGAGAACTTGTAAAAAAAATAAAATAAAATTAAATTCAATAAAAATTTAAACGTTTTGCTGGCTTCTGGAAAAATTAATCAACGCCCAATGGTTTTTTTAACTAAATTAATGAAACAGGCAGCAGTGTTTTACCTTTGAATTATAGCTTTAGGTATCTACTGTAAAAGGCGTGTGAGTTATATAAAATTTATAAATTTTCATAGTGTTACCTTTCATTTTTCAATTATTTTTATTTATTTATTTATTTATATTATTTTCATTTATTTATTTTTTGCGGGGGAGAGGCGGGAGTCGGTGGCAAGCTGTAAGAGTAAATTTCATTTAATTAAAAAGAAAACATAAAATAAAAATAAGCTATCTAGTATCTATGAATATAAATTATTCAGAAAACTTTATTTGTTGTTACCTTGTTCCATAGAATTATGCATTACTGTAGAGGTGAATAAACAAAGGAATGAGAGAGAGAGAGAGAGAGAGAGAGAGAGAGAGAGAGAGAGAGAGAGAGAGAGAGAGAGAGAGAGAGAGAGAGAGAGAGAGAGAATGAAAACTGGATTTGAAATGTGTCAGCATTCACCAATCTACCACAAAATATTTTTTTTATCTCCAAATTGAATTTTTTTAAATAGTTAATTCAATCGAACCAATTCACAAACATTTAATATTCTACTTCTAAGTTCTAACTGTTTCTATTTTCTTTTGTTCTAATTATAAAAATTAATTTGTTTTATTTTCTTTCAAAATATAAGAGTTGAGAGTTCAAACTCTAAATAAATGTCTTTATAAATATTTATCTTAAATAAATAAATACTTTTAAAGTTAAAAATAGAAAATCATTCACTCGTTTTCTTCTAAATTTAAATGCAGTGAATTAGTTCTATTAGTCGAAATTTTCAGCATTTTTATATTAAAAAATAAAAAATAGCTTCTTTACTTTTTTAAAAATTATAAATTAAATAACTTAATAAAGCTAATTAACTAATTATGTTTACCTATTTATTATATTTAATTATTAATTATTACTTAACTAATAAACAAAATTATTATATATATATATATATATATATATATATATATATATATATATATATATATATATATATATATTATATATATATATATATATATATATATATATATATAATATATATATATATATATATATATAAATAATAATAAAAAAAAAAAAAAAAAAAAAAATATATATATATATTATAATATAATATATATATATATATATATATATACATATATATATATATATATATATATATATATATATATATATATATATATATATATATATAATATATATATATATATATATATATATATATATATATATATATATATATATATATATATATATATATATATATATATATATATATATATATATATATATATATATATATATATAATATATATATATATATATATATATATATATATATATATATATATATATATATATATATATATATATTATATATATATATATATATATATATATATATATATATATATATATATATATATATATATATATCAAAAGACGTCACCAACCCTGCTGCAAAGTATACAAATCCGTGTTGGAACCTCAGATCCAGCTACCTCAACGGACACAAAAACTTTTTGTTTGTAGGAGATATTGTTTACTTAATTAATTAATTATAGGACAAAAAAAATTATAAGCCCTTTGTTTAAGAGAGATAATGGTGTGGTATTGCGTTAAAATCTCAATACCAACATATCTCTTAAAAACATAGTCAACACTTACAACATACCAAGCTATTTCATCATACAAATATAACATTCCCTCTAAAAATTTCTCCAAGCGCAGAGAATGATCGTCCATTAGGGATTTGAAAACACGCCCACCGTAGGTTAAAAATATCCTTGAATTGGTTGAACCGGAGCAGGGTTTTCCTATTCAAACCTAAATGGTCTATGTAACTTATCAACTTGGTTAGAAATAACACATAACTCAGTTTCCCCTAGCTAAAAATCATACCTATTGAATAGGGTTGTGCCGAAAGTTGGACTAATTTTTTATCAGATATGACTCCAAGATTGTTATTCGTACGAATTAAGGCCAAATCTTTTATTTTTATTTTAAAATTAGTCTCTTTGCTTCTTTTATTTATTATAACATAATAAGATTTTTCCATATTAAAACACAATATAATAATAATAATAATATAATAATAATAATAATAATAATAATAATAATAATAATAATAATAATAATAATAATAATAATAATAATAATAATAATAATAATAATAATAATAATAATAATAATAGGAAACCAACATAAAGTATAACGTAATATAATGAAAGCAGTAGAATTCAAAGTTAATGTTTCTTTCTCATTGTATCATTTACAAAGTGGATCTCTTTTCATAAGACTTATTTTCTTTATGCTTCCTTAATTAAAAGATTAACATTTTTCTTTTTTTTTTAATTTTATATAATCTTAATTAAACATTCAAAATACAAAATAGAGTTTCATCTTTCATTTTTTTTTCTTTTCATTTCCAGATTTTCATGGTACAAATTGATATTTTTCGCTTGATTGTAATAACTACTCTTGATAGTTCATTCATACTGTCCTTAATTACTTTTACTCTATACCTTATAATACTAAAATAATGCAGAATTCATGTCCCATCAATTCTGTTAAATGTACTGAAAATTCTCAAAAGTAAACGAAGAATCGCAATACTGTGTTTCTGAATTCTTTAAAATATTTTATGTAATTAATAATAATAATAATAATAATAATAATAATAATAATAATAATAATAATAATAATAATAATAATAATAATAATAATAATAATAATAATAATAATAATAATAATAATAATAATAATAATAATAATAATAATAATAATAATAATAATAATAATAATAATAATAATAATAATAATAATAATAATAATAATAATAATAATAATAATAATAATAAACGACCTCCAAGGAGACGTCAACATTGTCATAGCTTGAAAAGTAAAGCCTTTTGTTTAAGAGAAACATTTCTAAGAAAAAAGATTTAATATAATTTAGAAAGGTTGGAAATGAGTTCACTTTATTGAAGGCGTTATTTCTGAGGTTACCAAGCGACAAAGGTCGCTGCAACAACCTTAGAGATCACTTTAAAATTTTATTGGCTACAAAAGTGTTGGCGAAAGGGAAATATGAGGAGGAGTCAAAGGGTTTCAAAGCCAAACTGTGAAACAGTTTCATCGCATTCCCATTTGTATTCTTCTCTTTGTGCTAAAACAACGTGGAATTTTTTTTTTTCTTATTTGCACTGACAATCATTTAATTTTTAAGAGGGTTTGGAATTTTTATATGACGAGTGTTTGCCTATATATATATATATATATATATATATATATATATATATATATATATATATATATATATATATATATATATATATATATATATATATATATATATATATATATATAGATATATATATATATATATATATATATATATATATATATATATATATATATATATATATATATATATAGTAATGATATAATAGTTATTTTGGGCTGTTTAAAAAGTTGAAAAGACCCGAGCATTAAATAAAATCAAACTTACACATAAATGCTGTAATTGTTTACGGAAATATTAAAAGTTATCATGTATAATTTTTTTTACAAATTTACGAATGATATAAATATTAAAATAATTAAAATATAAAGTCTGAAGTACATTATTGTCAATTCCTCAATTTCTCTGTCAAGAAGCTCTTATCAAGAGCATAAAAACCTAAGCTTATTGAGAAAGAAACATAAAAACTTTACAAAACAGTTAAAAATCTTCATAAAACCATTAAGAATTTCAGGGAGGAAATTACATAACCCTTTTCGTGTTAGAGGAATTTTAAAGAAAAAATGAAAGAAAAAGTTCCACCTAATTTTGTCTAGACGAAATCTATTAAAAATGATAAATAAAAATACTTTTTTTTTTTTTTTTTTTTTTTTGTCTTACTTTTGCCATTCCTCTTTCCTATTATATAAAGTCCTTAAATTTTATGATATTAAAAACGTTTCAAGCTGCCATTTCTATTCTAGTAGGATGATATATATATATATATATATATATATATATATATATATATATATATATATATATATATATATATATATATATATATATATATATATATATATATATATATATATTATATATATATATATATATATATATATATATATATATATATATATATATATATATATATATATATATATATATATATATATATATATATATATATATATATATATATATATATATATATATATATATATATATATATATATATATATATATATATATATATATATATATATATATATATATATATATCAGACTTATTTATAGTGTGCGGTACGGTGCACTGAACGCTACACACATTTTAAATTCCGGATTTGGTTGTAGAAATAATGATGTGAGTAGTAACATGTAAATATCGTTGCCCGGGGATGCCGGAGTGATGGCCCAGGGATCACCCCAGGAGGCATCAATAAGTCGTTTAATCTGACCTCCCACCCCTTCCCCCTCCCACAAAAATTAAATAATTTAAATAAAAATAAAATATTAAAAAGAATTTAAAAATGTAAAAATAATTAAAAAGAATTAAAAAGAATTAAAATTAAATAAAAAATAATTAAAAATAATTAAAATAATTAAAAAATAAATGAATAAATATATGAACAGCAGAAAAATATAAAATCAAATGCTCCTCCCCATACTCAGCACCCCATTCCCTCAACTAAGGGTGAATCTCTGTAGAGACATTCAGACAGGAAGTTTCGTGTTTTTTCAGGATGAGTAGTCCCTTGTAAGGGGTACCCTCCGAAGGTGAGAACCCTATTGCCACTAAAAATATTTGTTTGTACCCCAAATGGTGGGATACCAAACTAATATGGGGGTGTATCCCCATCCTTGTTAAAAAGCGAAGTTCACCAGCTAGTGCCATCTGCACCCACACCCGCGCTTGATTATGAATAACCCAGTCAGTCACGGAAAATGATTATTTTTTATTAACTTATTTTATTTTCATATAGTTCTTATTCAGTTTTCTTATTTCATGCTTCTTTATTATTATTATTTTTATTATTGTTATTATTATTATTATTATTATTATTATTATTATTATTATTATTATTATTATTATTATTATTATTGTTATTATTATTATTATTATTATTATTTATTATTATTATTATTATTATTATTATTATTATTATTATTATATTATTATTACTTATTATTATTATTATTATTATTATTATTATTATATTTATTATATATTATTATTATTTTTATTATTATTATTATTATTATTTTATTATTATTTTTATTATTATTATTATATATATTATTATTATTATTATTATTATTATTATCTTTTTAGTATTTTATTATTATTTATTTTATCGTTGCTATTATTTTTTATTATTTTATTATTATTATTATTGCTTTTTATTATTATTATTATTATATTATTATTATTATTATTATTATTATTATACATTATTACAATTATTATTAGTATTCTTATTACTTTTTTTTATTACATATGCAGAAGATATTCCTATAATTCTAGCGACGTCACACATTAACAGTAATGCTGAACTATTTTCTAGTATTACTACTGGAGATGGTATTTATTATAATTATAATTACAATTATTATTTTTATTACTATTATTATTATTATTATTATTACTATTGTTATTGTTCTGGTTGTCGTTAACTCAATATTGTTACCATTACTAGCTACTATTATAACTACAATTGTCATTAATTTATATTATTATGGGTACTATTGTATTTAACTTTTATTATTATTATTATTATTATTGCTATATTGCTATATTTATTATTGCTCATTATATTTATGTATCATATTTGTATAATAATGGAAATTAAATCATATTGATGAAATATTTATCAACTAAACTTTGGGGTTCAAAGAAAACCAATGTGCTTCCCCTTAGAAGCCCCTTTTCAGAGCAATGTACAGCTAATTATAAATATTGTATCTAGTAGAGTAGGACCTACTGAAACAATGTATAACCTGTAATTATACCTCTGAATAAAATTTTTTGAATTGAATTTGAATTATTATTATTATTATTATTATTATTATTATTATTATTATTATTATTATTATTATTATTATTATTATTATTATTATTACTATTATTATTATAAAATAATCATTATTTATTTATTTATTATTTTACATATTATTAGTCAGAACATATCAGAACATATGAGGAATAATTCTTCGCCTGGTTCTAGAGGCTGGGAACCTTTTAAACCAGTTTTTTTTCCCCCTTCCCAAGTACGGCTGCTGGAATATGAAGTTTCTGCAGCCGCTACCACCCTGCATCTTGCGGGATATGGTGTAGAGTATAAAAAAAAATTATTATAATTATTATAATTATTATTATTATTATTATTATTATTATTATTATTATTATTATTATTATTATTATTATTATTATTATTATTATTATTATTATTATTATTATTATTATTATTATTATTATTATTATTATTATTATTATTATTATTATCATAATTATTATTATTATTATTTTTATTATTATTATTATTACTTTCTTTATACTTTTAAAATTTCTTACTTCTTATTTTATCCTTTGAGTAACTTCTTCAGTAGAGATATGGGGCCATTAGGCATAAGATTAGACTTCAATATCATTAGGACTATCTTTAGACCTAAAAAATTGTTTAACATCAGCGCATTAGGCCTAAGATGAGAAAAGTGGCCGTTAGGCATAGAATAAGTTGACCTTGTGAAAACCTGAACAATTAAGCTTACGCCGTTAGAACTATGATTAGACTTCGAACAAGTACACCTTCTGAACTCCTAGCCATTAGGCCTAAAATTTACTGTATACTGAGAAGTTCATAAGACCTAAAACAGAGTTTGACCTTGCAGCTTTTCTTGTAATTTCCCAGTTTCACTCTTTTCAGTCTATTTTTATCATTATCATTATTATTATTATTATTATTATTATTATTATTATTATTATTATTATTATTATTATTATTATTATTATTATTATTATTATTATTATTATTATTATTATTATTATTATTATTATTATATTATTATTATTATTTAACATTATTATTATTTATTATATTATTTATTATTATTATTATTATTATTATATATTATATTTATTATTTTATTACGCATTCTGTTTATCATCCTTATTATTTATAAAAAAATACTTTTTAAATTATTAAAATGAAGATAGGATAAGGAAACTTCTTTATCCCATTAATATTCAAATACAAATTATCATCATTTTAAAGTAATATACATTATATATATTATATATATATATATATAATATATATATTATATATATATATATTATATATATATATATATATATATATATATATAATATATATATATATATATATATATAATATATATATATATATATATATATATATATATATATATATATATATATATATATATATATATTTATATATATATATTATATATATTATATATTATATATATTATATATATATATAAAAAAAAAAAAAAAAATATATATATTTAATATTATATTTTTATTATATTTCTAGTTATTTTATTATTATACTGATATAATATATTATACTATTTATATATATATTATATTATTAATATAAAAGCTAGTAACCTGTTTTATAAGGAAGGAAGGGAGGCGAAATTTATATCCAAATAGAATGGTGCGGGCTTTTTTATTTTTTTAATTAATGAGTGAGCTCCTTGTAGATGTCATTCTTAACTTTTCCCTCCCTTAGTTATTGAAATCTCACCCATTTTGTTGCTCGAAATAAAAGTTGGCGGAGAGTTAAATCCAACGTACTGATTGACCTTTAGTATTATTAACATTAGAATTTGTGGAAATATTTGGTTAGATGTTGCTTTATGTAATGTCTGAGAACTTTTAACGTTTTCCATTTGTT